>JBBMKA010068523.1:0-16182 GCA_037833695.1 Sechiopsis laciniata | reverse complement strand
TATAAACTTGAGTCACATGCTGCATTTTCCTATTACAATGTTCATGGTTTGATTTATTGTACGGAATTTTACTCAAGATTCAAAGACAAATTTTTTTTCTCTCTTTGTAATAGAAACCCTCAAACAAAATGCATGAATTAAATGTTGCCATGAAAAAATTTATAATAATATTTATATAGTTAAAACATCATTTTAACATTGTACTTTACGTTTTATCTGTATGTTATAATTGTTCAATTTATAGTCTCTTAAAAATAAATTACAAAATTAGTCCATATTAGAAACATATTCACAAGTCTTAAAAAAAGATAATTACATGGCGGCTTATTTCGTTTTAACCAATTTTTTTTATAGAAAAAACATAACTAACAAAACTAGTTTTAAAATTTATGGAATGTGGACGAAATAAAATACAGTGAGAAAAAATAAGTGCATTCATAAAAGTATAAGAGCTAAAATTGTTAGTAAACAAGCTTATTCAACTATTTAGTTCCATTCCCCTCCATTGAAAAAGAAAAATATGAAACATTAATTATCAATATCAAAAGAGAAGTTTATAATGATTGAGAGCAAATTATTACTAAAAAGCTAGAACGACTAAGTTGTCTTGATGAGTAAGGTTCTGGATATTTCAAGACATCTTCTAGCATCTTAGGTTTGAGTTTTAGATGTCATGTAATAACTTAAAACTCATGTTGTTTCGAAGAGATCCTCGAGGCGAGGTGAGGCAAGCAAAACCTATCCGAAGGCTAATAAAAGGCGAGAAAAATAGGGTTTCGATAACGAATAATTTGGGGGGGACATAGAAGAAAAAAAAAGGTGGGGTGAGGGGACCAAATAGAGGATTGGTGTGAAGGAGGTGGTCCTAAGATGCACATGGATGTTTTAAGGGCCACAATTTCAATTGGCCATTCAGTTTGCTATTTACAGAGCAAACAAACAAACTACACAGCATGCCTTCATGACCCACAATCTTTTCTCTTTCATTTTTCCACTCTTGTTTTCTTTTTTGTTTTATTTTGGGTTTTGAGAGACACACACATTAGTGAATATATTTTTTTTCCTTCAGTATATACACATATTTGGTTACAATACATCCAAATGTATAGACATTATGGTTTCAAAGATCTATCTTTCTACACCCTTTCCCCTACATATACACAAAACAAAAAGAAAGTGGGTTAAAAAAAAATTCTTAGTGAAAATATAGATTTTTTGGGTTCTACAAAAACAAAAAAAAAAAAAGAAAAAAAAAAGTATCCCTTTTTTAAAGAAGTGAAGTTACTTGAGATGGATTTGAAGAGAATGTGATCATAGTGATGTTAAGAGATAGCACATTTGGAAGACATATTATCTTCATGGTTGATATTGTTGTAAAAAAAATGGAGATTTTATAATATAAAAAGGGACTTGAAAATTTAAGATGTTATAAATTCAATCTTGAAATCAACTTATGAATTAGTGTTTTTACAAATTTTCTTAACAATTAAATAATAAGACTGGAATATTTGTGTTTTGAAAATGATTCAGATGTGCTAAATTGGCCTCAACATTCACGAAGATAAAAAAATGTTATTATATGAACAAAGTTCTTACTAATTAATGCTGTCAATAATGTAAACTATGTACAAGATTAAAACAAAGCTAAAGAAGAGAAAAAATATATAATTATGACAATTGCTCGAATATAGATTTTTGTAGGGTTCTCTTAATTATTGCTGGTATGGTTGATTGAGCTATAAATGACTAATTGATGCATACATCTCTATTTATAGATCTAAGGATGTAAAACTACCAGCAACATTATTCTAAACACATCAAATAATCTCAAGAGAAAGAGAAGAGGGAGAGGGTGAGAAGTCTTTCTTTTTTATAGGTGAATGTTTGAGTCTTCGATTATTCTCACGAGATAGACAGACTGACAGTATTTAGATGTCAAGAAAATTAGTAAAAAATAAATTTCTAAATAAGCGACCATTATAAATGAATTGATAATTCAATATCCTCTAGACCACTAAATTAATTCAAAATTTGAAACAAAAAATAACTATCCTTGAAACCTTCAAAACTACAAGAATGTTTTTTTATAAAAAAAATAATATGAAACAATATATCTATATAAGACATTCATTTCACCCCTCATTCGAATGTAAGATTATATTAAATTCACCAAGCAAAAGGATAGGAAAAATTTTCTTAAATTTTATCCCTAAAAACAACTATAATATTCATATTGATTATATCATAATACAAATCATATCACTTGTATGTGTCCTATATACATTTCCTAATAATGGAGGATTAAATTAGTTAGAGCAATCATAATAGTAGGGTAGGACCAACGACAACTCACTTTATGCTTATCTTATGATGTAGGACCCATGTACAGAAGTGACATTTTTTTATTTTTACAAATTGAAATCTCACTGAATCCATGACAAAAACAATGAACAAAATAATTGTTTTTTTTTTTTGAAGGCATGAACAAAAATAATTGTCAATGAGTATTAAAAGCAAGTAACAATATACATTAAACTAATGTATAACAGTGCATTGGTTCAGGGGTGTTCGTTTTACGTAATTAACGAGCTATTACAAATGAGTTTTTATACATGCAAACGAGCTATTGTAATCTTTTAATATAATCACTAATTTCTAACCATTTAAAATAATCATTCATTTCTAACCACTCATTTCTAATCATTCATTCCTAACCACTCATTTCTAATCATTCATTTCTAATTATTTATTTCTAACTTCTTATTTCCCAGCTTAAAATAATCATCAAATTCTAACCACATTCAAATGAGATATTATCTAACAACACCTCTACAAAAGCCACCATCCAAACGTGCTATTAACTGCAACCCCTTTACAAATAACCACATCCAAATGAGTTATTATTAAAACTCAAATTTCTAATCACTCAAAATAATCATTTTTTATAATCATTCAAAATAATCATCTACAATCTTCAACATCCAAACACCTATTATCTTGAAACATACATTATTAAGTAAAAGTCAAAGGTTAAAATCTCCCATCAAAACAAGTGCATATTTAAGTCAAGAATTTGTTACACTTGCAACAAAAAGAAACACATACAATTTAACCATAAGACATGAATGAAGCTGAATCCAATTTCATAACAGTCTCAATAAAAAATTGTTGTACTTTTAAATAATTAGAAGAAATTAAATCATTTGTAACGACCTGACTTTCTAAAAAACTCTAATGGGGTGTTACGGGCGCATGCATTTAAAAATCCTGAAAATAAATTTGATAAACACATGCAATATCCAACGAAACTCGTAAAATCGTGAAACAGAACTGATAGTTCAAAAAACATACAAAATGGGGTTCAGGATCTCGATAGTTAAAAAAGAAATACAATTCAGTAGAGTTTAAAACATAAAGTTCGATACGAAGTAAAACAATGTGGAAAGGAAATGACGACATCGTGTCCATGATCGATGCAGCTCCCAGGCTAGCCATCTCGAAATGGATCAGTATCTGAAAATGTAAGGGGTAAGTATATCGAAATATACCTAGTAAGGAGCCCCACCATGGGGTTAAGCATGCAAACAGAAACATGTTAAAAGATACAGCAACTGAAGCTAAGTGCCTCGCACATGCGTGCTTGGCCCCCGGGCCGTTCATAAGCAAACAATGTCAAACGACGATGTACAAGTCGTGAGCAAAGATATAGCTAAATGCTGAGAAAACATTTAACCACTTTAGGAGAGGACTCCAAGCGAGGGAAACACACAAGTTCCCTAAACCTTGGGTCGGGACACGTCCCATACCATGTCCGTAGAGACATACATCAATGTCTCGGGGTAGCCTGACCTGCGTAAGGGACCCACCATACTACATCAGCGGAGACATACACAAATGCCTCGGGATAGCCTGACCTATGTCACGGACCCACCACGCCATGCTCGTGGAGACATACACAATGTCTCGGGGTAGCCTGACCTATGTAAGGGACCTGCTAAACTGCATTTGCGGAGACATTCACAAATGTCTCGGGGTAGCCTAACCTCTATCAGGGACCTGCCACGCTTCTGCTGTGCCACTCTAATAGCGTATCAGCAGGGGGCATACATGAATATCGATAAAGTCACTTGACCCTGTTAGGGAGGACCACAAGTGAGGGAACCACACAGGAACCCTAAACCTCGAGTAGGGACACGTCCCATACCATGTTCCCAGAGACATACACAGATGTCTCGGGGTAGCCTGACCATCTGTCAGGGACTCACCACGAGTGAGGGAAACATAAAGAATCCTTAAACATTGGGTCAAGACAACGACACACAAATCATGTCAGCAAGGGCATACTCAAATGCCTATAAAATCACCTGACCCTATTAGGGAGAGCCACGAGTGAGGGATACTGCAGGGTCCCTAAACCTCAGGCTAGGGGCGCTATCTGCTAACCCTAGCATGCAGGGACCGACCCGCCCACAGACAACATCCCATAATGCATGCAGGCTCACCGACAGGTATCCCTCTGCACCATCATCTGTCCTAGTAGCCTATTTTAGTAGGTGTCGGGGTCAAACGAGTCATGACTGCTCTCCTTCCCACTTACCGGGTTGTTATAGTTGGTGTCGGGGTCAAGCGAGTCATGAGTGGCTCCCCTTCCTACGTACTACAATGGGAAAATAAGTGAAACCATGCACAAGGCATATGGGGTTTCACGAGTATAACTAAGATATATAACTAGCACTAGAGTCACACTAGATCTAGCCTAGGCGAGTGCAACCCGAAGGTTGGTGTAACCTACAGCGTGCGCTCAACAACCAAAGAACTCGTTGTTTCGCACACAATGTGACACCTGGGTGAGATCTGACCTCTTGGTCATATGTAAGAGTCAACCCGTAGGTTAGTGCAGCCCAGCCACGTGTCTCGAAGAAAAGAAGATCCATATCCTTGCTCGGTTACTAAGGGCACTAGTGAGTCACATTAATAACACGATATTGATCACGTAACGTGAGTCCTAAAATGGGTGAGCTAGCTACTTCTCTAGGTGGTCACCATGATAACCGAGCCTAGTTATCTAACGCCGAGCATATAATCATTACAGCACGTATACAGTCACATAGATGGAACAAACAACATTGAAACATGCATAATCCCAAGGCAATCAAGTCAGTCGAAAGGTTAAACAGATAAACAGTTCATCATGTATACAAGCAAAAGGGTACAATTTGGGGAATGACGATTCGAACACATGGGCACAACAATTAGAGTTAGAAAGCAATTAGGAGCTACACTACAATCCTATGCTAACGTGAGTATGAACAGTTCAAGCTGTGAGTTTCAACATCAACACAAACGAGTGACAAGTCATCCAACATTCATTTCTAGTAAATCCTACCATGCCACTATTCACATGCTTTTAAGCCACAAACCCAGATAATAATGGAACTCCTTACCTTTCCGACGACTCGACCGAAACACCAAGAGAAAACACGAGCCAAGCAATGAATCTAGAGAGTTGCCTAAATGATGAAACATGAATAGAAATCAATGAAACTAACAAATGAAGCACAACGAGCTAAAATGGAGTTCACCACACGAACGGGGATGGAAAACTAAGCTAGTGGTGTCGCCGGAGTGCGACGGCAGCAGTCGGTCATACCTCTTTCTCTTCGTCTCGTCATCCTGAGCACGGAACTGGTCTCGAAATCGCGAACGAACCTCTCTAGCTCTGCAAAACTACGAAACAAGAAACGGGTTTCAAAACCCTATCTCCAGAAAACTCCACTAAAACTAGAAAGTCTTACCTTGTTTCGAAGCTCTCGTCCTGAACATGGATCTAGTCTCGGATCTTCAAACGGAGTCTTTTAGCTTTGTCAAACTGTAAAAGAAAGGAGTGGGTCTTGAAGCTTTTGGCTGGATTTAATGGAGGAACGGTGCGGCTATTGGCTGGGATACACACACGAAAGGTGGAGAAGCGGTTGATGGAAAATGAACAGTACGTCGTCGAACGTCGGCCTGAAGATGCACCAAAAACACGTCGAAGCGAACCCGCGTGCATCCTTGCGAGAGAGACGACAAGAATTCAGAGGAGCTTGGTGAGTGAACCAACTCGCGACCACATGGCGGCTGCTGGGAAGGGTGAGCTGGTGATCCAACTGCTGAAAAGAAGACACGTGTGAAGATGGGGATGGGATTTGGGTGAACGACAGTGAAGAGAGAGAGCGAGAAATTAGGTGGCGGCTAGGTTATTTTAATGATGAAAAAAAGGAAATAACTTCCCATTTTATATCAAATTTCCTTTCCATTTTTATCCTGCATAAAACCCTAATATTAAAGTGGTTTTAAAGCTAACCAAAAATAGACATTTAAGCCTTAATTTAATTTGTTATTATATAATACATAATAGACTTTATAAATAAGTTTCAACACCACACTAAGGATGAATTTCATTTAACTAAACTAAGGATTAAGATAAAAATACCCATAAGTATCTAATAATGAATTAATAAATAAAACCTTAATTTGAGATTTATTTAAATTGACCCCAACTCAACTATATATATTTTTGCAAACCTTGGATAAGGTCACACACATAAATTTATTTTATTTAAATAACTTTAAGCATTTAATTTAATCGTTTAAATCAAACCCCCTAAGTATAAAACTAAATAATTAGAGATGCTTTAAGATTATAACCTTCCAACAAATACACAAATACATTTAAAAGGACTATGGTGTTACAATATTTCCCTCTTAAAGAGACTTTCGTCCCGAAAGCTACTTTAAGATATAACACCCTAGAGAACGAGATTGCACCTTGTCTCCTCTTCGTTCCTTAAGTCGCCCATACACCCGCTGGTGTCACCACAAAACTTTACTAAACAACCTTTAGTTGATAAAAAAAAACTTTTTCGACCACAACCAAATTGTTAAAATGGTTTAAAACTTATATGCTTTTTTTTTAGATCCACATGACTGTTAATCATTGAATAAAGGTTAAAATGTTTGTTCCTACTGTTGAAATCATCTAGGTTAAAATTTTCACTTAACAACTCGAGTTGTTTCAACATTTCAACTAAATTGAAAATTTGGACTTATTTAAAACTCATTTAACAATTGGATTGTCAAGATTAATAATATCATCGTGGTTTAAATAGTTCACTTTTAATTGTTGAATCTTTAGGGTCATCATTCTTGTTTCAAAACATCACATCTTATTAACAGTGGTTAGGTTTCAAACTACTTATTCTTCTTAAAATTTGGGGTAAAAAGAATTCTAGTGACAAGGAAGATTTAGAAACTCTGGTCTCGATGCCATAACACTCACGAAGAACTCAAAAAAGTAACAACTCGTGCTTAGCTGCAACACTGAACAAGAACAAGAGTCTCGCCCCGCTGGGTCAACCACACAAAAATAGAGATCCACTTACTCAAGCTCCTGAAACTTCACGCGCATTCTCCAAAACAAACTTACTACCATGAAACTTTTCCTTAGAATGCGCAACAACAAACTCCACCTCGCCGGCACCACTCTCTAACTCAAAGCTCGACAAAGAAGAAGAAGGATTGAGGTTGACCTTCTTCCAAAGTCACTCATCGACTGTGTGGTCATCAAGAAACTACACCATGCCACACATTACATGGAACTCGAACAGGGGGTAATGCAAACAGAGCGAAACACTGGTAGCTGGTCTGATACACGTACTCGACCAACTCTAACTCCCAAAATGATAATCAACAACACAACTATGATGGAACCAATGGTGCAAAGCAATCACAGTGAACTAATAGAGCAATGCAATTATAATGAAACAACGAGGCAGTACGATCATGATGATCAGGCAGAACAATGCGATCATGACAATCGAACAGAACAACACAATCATGATGAGCATATAGAGCAATTACCATCAGGAGAAGAATAAATACAACAGTACGAACATGATAAACCGACAAAGCGATATAATCACGATGGAAACGAATACAATAATACAATCACGATGAACAGACAGAGCAGTAAAAATCCTGATGAAGCAATAAAAATAGTACGACCATAACGAACTAAAGGAGCAATGCCATCGTGAAGACACCAGTAGAGCAATATAATCATGGTAAACATATAGAGCAATACAGTCATGATGAGAATGACTAAAACGATACAAACATGATGAACAAACAAGACAGAGTTGTAGGATCGAAAGGCAACACGGGGGTGAATAGGATTCCCCAACTTTTTAGTTATTTAAAAATAATATTTATGATTTAAATTTCGTTGATCTAAAGTCACCCAACAAGAAATTATAATATGTAAGAATTGAAATCGCAAAAAGTAAAAGTTAAGGGAAGAGAGAAAGACACCGAAGTTTATAGTAGTTCGAAAATCCTACTCCACTCCCCAAGGGCTCCTCCTTAGGTATTTTACTAGATGATTCTCTTGCGGGTGAGAATCAAACCTACATGACCCTCTTTTTCCCAGGCTAAAGAGAAACCCTAATCCTTTTATCAGGTTCAGGATTAAACCACTCCAACCCTCTTTTTCTTAGGCTAAAAAAAAACCCAAATTCTTTTCAATGGTTTAAGATTAAACCAATTTATTTTCTCACAACCCAAGGTGTATCCACACCTTAATACAAATCCCAAATAACAAATAAAAATAACTCTCACAAAGTAACTCTCGTAGGAAAAGTATGCAAGTTACACGTTGACAGCTTCTTCACAAATTTTAGCAATGTGTCGATTCAAGAATGTGTAAAGCAAATTGACACTTTTTTTAAGCTTTGAGAATGATAATGTTGCTGTTAAAATTTAGTTCTTGTAGCAATGTATTTAATAGAAAGAAGATGAAAGGTGTCCGTTAGATTTATGGCAAAATGATCGACGGACGGGATTTGATGAAGATATGATGAAATGGTGGCCATTGGATTTAGGACAAAGATAGTATATGGCTTTGAATGAAGATAAGATGGGAAGAGTTATGGTTCAAAAGGAAACAATTTGAAAAAGAAAATCCCAATTTGTTTTCATTGGCGAATTTTCTTCCAATCTTCATTTGTCCATATCTTCTTCATTTCAACTCTGATTTGCATGATTCAAAATACGTTGGAATCGTCTCTTCAAACTCTACATAATTAACACTTAAAAAATCCAAAAATATCAATAATTAAAATTTGAGTTTGTTATCATCAAAATATTAATTAATTAATTAAAATTAATTAATTTGAGACTGTGACCAAAAAGCCAACAAGAGTGATACGATCATGCTGAAAAAACAGGATAATGCGATCATGATAAAAAACCAAGACTCGATACGATCATGAAGAACAAATAGGGTAATACGATCATGATGAGCAAACAAGACGGAACGATACGATCATGATGAACAAACAAGGTAATACGATTATTATGAAACAACCAGCATAATGCACTCATCACGCAACCAAATAGAGCAATACGATCCAGACGAAACCGATAAAGCATCACGATCACTTATCCAGTGTAAGAATTTAAGACAATTTAAACAACCAACACATCAAACAACATTGATACTGAATCAATGGAAAACATATGAATGCACACAACACAAGGTCAAACCACAAACACATTCAATAGCATGGATCAGAGATAAAAAAGCACACATAACAAGGCAAGAAATGCAAGGTCGAACACAACATGAATTAATTGTATGAAGAGAGCAAGGAACCTGTGAATACGAAAACATACTCATCGGTCTGAGGAGTAGGCTAAGCTAGAGTGACTTGTGCGGCTGACGATGCACGTGATGACTCCTCAGTGGAATACGGCAACTGATAGCGCGCTGCAAAGTGGCCCTCCTTGCCACACCGATAACAAACCTTCACCTTGAGCGGACATGGTCCCTAGTGAACCCTCGAAAACCTGTGACACTCCAAAGCATCCTTAAGAGGACTCGGATGACGACCTCGACTAGACTTCTACCTCTCTTACTGCTCTTGACCTCTTCTTCTAGATTGCTTCCTTAACTGGCCTTAATCCGTCTGGCAGAACTGGCCTCTTACACGATTGGGATTCCCTTAACCAAAGTAGTCTCTTAAATGGGGAACTCCAAGGTACGACTCGAACTCCTGCCCTTGCCCGGTTGCACTGTCTGAACTCCAAAGGCCTGAACTTACTAGCAACCGACGTAGTCACATGATGCACGATCTGAACAGTAAAGGTGCGAGTCACATGAAGCTAAGTATGGACTCCCAAGTAACTCCGCATGATGCTCGGATCTGATGCAAAAAGGGGCTGACTTACTCTTGCACGTAGGTGGTGACAGTGCCAGACTCCTGCCTCTAAGTGACGAAGGAAGACACCGTCTCCGGTACAGCAGTTGAGGTAAAGCATTCTTCTACAAACTCTCTTCTGAACTGGTCCCATTTGACTGAGGTACCTCCACTAGGTAACTCTCTATCGGAAGACATAACGGTAAAGAGGTAACTAAGCTGAAGTAGAAACATAAACAAATCCAAATAAAGACCTACAAACATGCAATACAATAGACAACCAAAATAGTTTCTCAACTAAAATAAGCTTCTTACTTTACCCTACTTCAACATACCTGGTGACCGCTGGTCTGCTGATGATCATGGACACACGGTTTACATTGTAAACTAGTCTACAGAATTTATGACTCTGAGCCCTGATACCAACTGTAACGACCTGACTTTCTAAAATACTCTAATGGAGTGTTACGGGCGCATGCATTTAAAAATCCTGAAAATAAATTTGATAAACACATATAATTTCCAACGAAACTCATAAAATCGTGAAACATAACTGATAGTTCACAAAACATACAAAATGGAGTTTGGGATCTCGATAGTTCAAAACGAAATACAATTCAGTAGAGTTTAAAACATAAAGTTCGACACGAAGTAAAATAATGTGAAAAGGAAATGACGACACTGTGTCCATGATCAGGGAGGACCATTGTCAGGGGAGGACAACGAGTGAAGGAAACACATATGTTCCCTAAACCTTAGGTTGGGACACGTCCCATACCGTGTCTGTAGAGACATACATCAATGTCTCGGGGTAGCCTGACCTACGCTAGGGACCCATCAAACTGCATCAGCAATGACATACACAAAAGCCTCGAGGTAGCCTGACCTATGTCAGGGACCCACCACGCCGTGCTCGCGGAGACATACATAATGTCTCGGGGTAGCCTGACCTATGTCAGGGACCCTTCTAAACTGCATTCGCAGAGACATTCACAAATGTCTCGGGGTAGCCTACCTCTGTTAGAGACCCGCCACGCTTCTTCTGTGCCACTCTAATAGCGTATCAGTAGGGGGCATACATGTATATTCATGAATATCTATACATGAATATACATGAATATCTATAAAACCACACAGGATCCCTAAACCTCAGGTCAGGACACGTCCCATACCGTGTCCATAGAGACATACACAGATATCTCGGGGTAGCTTGACCATCTGTCAAGGACCCACCACGAGTGAAGGAAACACAAAGAATCCCTAAACTTTGGGTCAAGACAACAACACACAAGTTGTGTTAGCAAGGGCATACTTGAATGTCGATAAAATCACCTGACCCTGTTAGGGAAAGCCATGAGTGAAGGAAACTACAGGGTCCCTAAACCTCGGGCTGGGGGCGCCATCTGCTAACCCCAGCATACGGAGACCAATCTACCTGCAAACAACATCCCATAATGCATGCAGGTTCATCGATAGGCATCCTTCTGCGCCATCATCTATCTTAGTGGACCCTTCTAGTAGGTGTAGGGGTCAAGTGAGTCATGACTGCTCTCTTTCCCATTGATAAGTCTCAAGAATTGAGACTTAAAGTAGCTCAAAAGAATATATTTTTATAATAATTTGCTATAGTTAATTAATTTAATATTGAATTTCGCCTCATTATACTAAATACTATGCTTAAGCAAAACATCCTATAGTTTTATGATTCGGAAACATTTTAGAGGTTCGCTGTAGTGAAACATGCTTGAATGTGTACAAATTTATAAGTGTTAAAAGAATTGATATTTTCTAGTTTTGTTTACAACATTCCTGATGAAGTGAAGCAAAATTTACAAGAAGAAAGCTCGAGCAAGTGAAGTCAGCCCAGCGAACGCACCTTGAAAACATTCCACATCGCAGCGATATGACGATTAACCAAGCATTTCGCTTAGGCAAAGTTGGTTCAAGCGGTAGAACATGCTCGAAAAAATATCTAAGTCAAGGACGCGTGTCAAAGATCCGAGAAATACCTTTCAATCTCAGCCATCGCTTTGTGTCCGCTCTAATGCAGCCGACAATGCAGATCGTGGGGTAGGAATGTCAGAGCATTGTAGCTTTTGGCTGAGCGGGGATCGTGGAGCAGGCTTTAGGCAATATCAGGATCGTGGATCAGACTTTGTCGCTTGGATCTGAAGTATAATAGTTGCCCTTCTCCTTCATTTAAAACTATCACCCATTCTTGGGGTCGATCCTCTGTCTTTGGAGCGCCGTCGAGTTCAATTTCAATCAAATTTCCTTAGTTTTAGCCGTAACTTAGTTATTTTTCTCATTTCCAGTTGTTTAGTAGTTTAGCTTTAGCATAGTTGTAGCTTGTCAGAGTTGCAGAGATTTCGCCTAAGCCAAGTAAGAGTTGCTGTCTTTACTATTTCGACCAGGCTTCTTCTTATCTTTGTTTCTCCTTTTATTGCTTTGTTTATTTCACCTTAGCATTAGTTTGTAGCAAACGTTGTTATTTGATGTTTTTAATGAAGATGAACTTTTGTTTCTTCATTGTGTTGAATTTAGTTATCGTTATAAGTAGCTAAGTTCATCATTGGAAAGAAGTAGGAAAAGTTCGCCTAAGCGAAGCTATAGCGAGATATCAAAGTATTATGCATGTTGCATTAACTTGAAATACATTATGTTTGATCCACTATGTGTATGCCTTTATTCCGCTTCGAGAGAATAGAAGAACTTGCATGTATAACATTAGGACGGCTAAGCTTTACTTGCTAATGAAAGAACACTTAGAGATAAGTTCGCCTAGTGCCGTTTGTGTGATTTTAGCGTTGTTTGAGTTCGAGAGAGCCAAACTAGGAGCTTGAAAAAGCCAACTTCTAGAGCTCGAGAGGGCCAAAGAGAAGCCATCAGTAGTTTGCTTCTTAGCTTAATGTCGTTTCTCAGCAGAATGCAACCACGACCCTAAAACTCCAATAAATTACCAAACTATCCCTAGGGATAAATGACCATACCCTTGAAGGCTAGAACTGCCCTAACGGCCCAACAGAACAACCGAAACAATTAAGAAATATACCTGGGGAACCGAGATGAAAACCTAGGCCATTACATATTTTAAGAGTAGTGCTTAATTTAAAGAGCTAGCAATTGATCTTTACCCTTATTGTAGGTTTGTTAATCCGAGGGGTTGGAATTCACAGTTGATTTTTCGCCCGAGCTAAGCAAATTTCAAGAAGATTAAGGAAGATGGATGATTACCAAGGTAATTTTTATGACTTCATCTATCCTAATCAGTATGTCGATGAGACGTTTGCTCCGCAAAATCAGCCATGGGATACTAATTTTTTTGCCTAATCCTAGTTTTGGGGAGTAAAATCTCGTAATGCCGCACTTCACCCAAGTGAACCTTTCATAGGAAGAACCAAATAATGAATTCGCTTGGCAGGAGAAGAATTTTTCAACGTTTACCCCAATGAGCTTTGAGAGTTATGATTTTTGTGGAGATAGCCACACTTGCGAGAATGACCCTAACAATCCTGATTTGACTATGTATGAAGAGATCATGAGAAAGTCTATACAGAAGAGCAAGTCCTATGCGAATGCCTATGATTATGATGGAACGAACATTCCATTTGAATTTGGCATTCAGCATCAACAAGGATATGAGCCGAATAACGCAGATATTGAATGCGTTGTTTCAGATTACGCTTCAGTGAATCCGCATTTCGCTCCTACCTTTAAAACTCCTTTGGAGAGCTTAATTAAAGAATCCATAGCCGAGAATGAGTTTATCTTTCAAGGCCATCAAGTCTTAGATCCTATGTTTGCCAACTTTGATTATGCTCAAGCAGAAGCTGTTGCAAATTTTCAATTCGATCAGCAGCCTATGTTTCAGCATAATTCAGACACGTCGCTGGAAGAACTACTTAAAGCAAGCATCGCTAGATTGGACGTTGTCTCTCAAGACCAACGAACCACTTTGATCAACTTAGAAGTAAAAGCGACTCAGCTAGCCAAGGAATTTGAGCAATACCATCTAGATGAACATACTTCAGACGAAAAGACATCGAATGAGCATGGGTTGGAGCAAGTTCACGCAATAGCATTGAAAGATGATGAGGCATTGACTGAAAATGAGGAAACCAAGAACGAATCTAAGGAGACGAAAACTTTCGCTGTAGCATTTGCAGAAGTGAAATCTGAGCAAAATCCTTTGGAAGGAGAAAAAGAATCCATTGCTGAAGATGTCCCAAAAGCCTCAAAATGAATAAGGATCCAATGAGTTTTTTACCACGCTTGAAATTCCTCAACCTCTAGGCCCTCAAGGATTGATAATGAAGGGAAATGTTGGAGAGTGCTTTAATAATTTCTTGGTGGAGCAAAATCAAGCGAATGGAGAAATTCAAGCAAAAGCCTTGACGATAAAAGAAGGTAAGGTTACCCATTACGTAAATCTCATATGTTTGTTCATGATCTTTGTTAAAGGTACAAACGCAAAATTATTTGAGCATCAAATAAGGCTCAAACAAGTCATCAAGGATGGGGTACAACAGAAGATTTATGTCTCGGGTAGCCTAACCTCTATCAAGGAAGGATCACAAGTGAGGGAGCCACATAGGATCCCTAAACCTCGGGTCGGGACACGTCCCATATCATGTCTGTAGAGATATACACAGATGTCTCGGAGTAGCCTGACCATCTGTTAGGGACCCACCATAAGTGAGGGAAACACAAAAAATTCCTAAACCTAGGGTCAAGACAACGACACACAAGTCGTGTCAGTAAGGGCATACTCAAATGTCGATAAAATCACCTGACCCTGTCAGGGAGAGCCACGAGTGAGGGAAACTGTAGGGTCTCTAAACCTCGGGCTAGGGGCACCATCTGCTAATCCCATCATGTAGGGACCGACCTGCCTGCAATGCATGTAGGCTCATCGATAGACATCTCTCCATGCCATCATCTGTCCCAGTGGTCTCTTCCAGTAGGTGTCAAGGTCAAGCGAGTCATGACTGCTCTCCTTCCTACGTATTAGGTCATTATAGTAGGTGTCGGGGTCAAGCGAGTCATGAGTGGCTCCCCTTCTCACGTACTACAATTGGAAAACAAGTGAAACCATGCATAAGGCATATGGGGTTTCACCAGTATAACGAAGTTATATAACTAGCACTAGAGTCACACGAGATCTAGGCGAGTTCAACCGGGGTGCAACCCGCAACGTGAGCTCAATAACCAAGAAACTCATTGTTCTACACACAATGTGACACGTGGATGAGATCTAACCTCTTGGTCGAATGTAAGAGTCAACCCGTAGGTTAGTGCAGCCCAACCATGTTTTTCGAAGCAAAAAGGATTCATATCCTCGCTCAGTTTCTAAGGGCACTAGCGAGTCACATCAATAACACGATATTGATCACGCAATACTAGTCCTAAAATGGGTGAGCTAGCTACTCCTCTAGGTGGTCACCACGATAACTAAGCCTAGTTATCTAACACCGAGCATATAATCATTGTAGCACGTATACGGTCACATAGATGGAACAAACAACATTGAAACATGCATAATCCCAAGGTAATCCAGTCAATTGAAACGTTAAATAGATAAACAGTTCATCACGTATACGAGAAAAAAGGTACAATTTGGAGAATGACGATTCGAACACATGGGCACAACAATCAAAGACAGAAAGTGATGGGTTGTGATTCCGGTGCTAATATATTGTACAGTAATTAATTTAAAGTCAACGTAAGCTAAGTGTAACTCGGAATCACTTACGCATAAGTATACGCGGTCGGGAATTGCAGCAAGTAATAAGTATATAAATTTATCGATCCCACAGAGATTGAGGTATAGAGCTAACACTATTAAGATATATTTGTGTGGAAAAGTAAAACATGAGTGTATGAGTTGTTGTGGTTTGGTTGAATTTGGATATGTAAATATGTTGCTGAAAATAAATATGATGCAATG
>JBBMKA010068512.1:0-16185 GCA_037833695.1 Sechiopsis laciniata | reverse complement strand
TTTATAAAGTGTCATTGAAAAAAATTAAGAAAGTGTCATTAAAAGTATATGCATTAGAAAAAGTGTCATCTATTCTTGACACTTTAAAAGTGTCATCTATTCTTGACACTTTAAAAGTGTCATCTATTCTTCATACCTAAAAAGTGTCATTAATTATGAAACCCTAAACCCTAACATATGCGCCCTTACTTTGATATGTACAAAATAGGTGACAATAGTAATAACATAGGATATGTACATAATACGTACAACCAATGTCTAATATTTGCAAAATCAAAATACTGAAGGAAACAAGATCCCTACAAAGTAGTGATTCTATTACGTTTAAAATACATGTCAAGCATGACTAACATATGAAAAACAAAAAAACAAAAAAAAAATCTTAATGAAGTAGAAATTCGATTTTAGACGATATCTTTAAATAATAAAGTCATTCAAGAGATTAGAAGCTTACACTGGAAAAAATGTTGGAGCACCAAAGGGATTTCAAAGTTTACACCAGAAACGTGGCTCTGATGACAGTCCCTTTCGAAGTCTCGAGAATCGAAGCCCAACGAAATGCATGCATTTCTCTTGCGGTCAGATTTTTCAACGCGGGGCTATCATCAATCGCAAATGTATGGGTGGAGGGTTTTCGCGGGGGTTGTTCAACGGGTGAAAGAATCAAAAGGAATTCTTCATCTTTTTCAAAAACGGGTATTTAAAGCTTTCATAAAACTCAAGCTCATGTACTATTCTCAACTATATTTTAATTAAAATTTAAGCAGACTTACAATAATTACACTAACCAACGAGAGTATGTACGACTTATGGGAAGAAGATGTATAACTATATTTGTGAACAATAAAAACAAAATTTCTAAATTACGTATAAATTTTTAAAATTTCAAGATCTTTGATTTCATGGTATGACTACTTGTTTTTATAATTATTGATTTAATTATGTTTGCTAAAGTTGTTTAGAATTAGTTTGTTTGTTTTAGATTTTTCTAGATTCAAAAAAGTAGTTACAAATAATTTATTTAAAATAAATTTAAAAAAACTCTATGAAATATATAAGAGAACAATTGTAAATTATTTCTCATATTAAAGATTAATTAAAATTCAGAATTTAAAAAAAAAAAAAAAATACACAATTTAAAATTTAAAGATCTTTAGCCACGTTTCTAATTAGTTTCTAAATCCTAACTATTTTCCTAGTTGTCCCCAATAGAAAACATCAACAATAATACTAATAAGCTAATGCTTTATATATGGTAGAAAACATTAACATTAATACTAATTCAAAATGTTAGAAATCTTGAATGCACATATTCTCTTTTTATTTTTTAAATAACGAGTCTTTAATATTTGATGAACTATTTTGAATCAACCTCGTTGTCACTTAAAAAAAAAGACATCTATTGCATTATAATACTCAATATGAAGATTTTATTGTCGTAGACATAGCTAATACAATCTTAATAAACTGCTTAAATCTGAATATTTTATTTTGCATTCTTTTAATATTTGATTGTTGTTCATGAATACATTTTTGTAAAAAAAAAAAAAGAGTATACTATTACCTAACAATTCTTTTACTTAGTTTTGATCTTTGTAACAACATTAGTCAAGCTTTTTAAGGAAAAAAATCCTTTAAAACTGTTTTAAATTTAAGTTAGCAAAACCATAGAAATTATTATTCTAATAATTCGCAGAAGGAAATAACTCATACTTGTAATTAAAGAGTTCATTTAGCTACTTGATTTATATCTTTATCTGCCACTATAAAGTTTCAATATAATCCAATTAGACCAGCACCAAATATAATTTGATAATGGGATTTAGCTACTTAATGAGGTGAATACATACAATTTGATCAATCAATATTTTAGGGGACTGTAACAACCCAACTTCCTAAAATACTTTAATGGGGTATTACGTGTGCATGCATTTAAAATCCACAAAAATCACTTCAATACTCACATCCAATTTCCAAGTAAAACTCGTAAAAATCATGATAAAATAGCTAATAGTTTAAAACATACAAAAATAGGGTTTGAGATCCCGATAGTTAAAAAAAAATACAGTCCAACAGAGTTTAAAAACATGAAATTTGACATAATGTGAAAGTGATGCGAAATGTTAAAGACGACATCGTGTCCATGATCGATCCAGCTCCCAACCTAGCTACCTTGAAATGGATCAATACCTGAAAATGTGGGGTGAGGA
Organism: Sechiopsis laciniata; assembly: GCA_037833695.1. NCBI lineage: Eukaryota > Viridiplantae > Streptophyta > Magnoliopsida > Cucurbitales > Cucurbitaceae > Sechiopsis > Sechiopsis laciniata. The sequence continues at coordinate 13,975 of JBBMKA010068512.1, read as the reverse complement.
TATCCAAATATATCCAGTAAGGAGCCCCACCATGAGGTGAAGCATGCAAACAGAAACAAGTTAGAAGATACGACAACTGAAACTAAGTGCATCGCACATGCATGCCCGGCCCTCGGGACAGTCACTAGCAAGCAATGTCAAACGACAGCGTGTAAGCCGTGAGCAAAAAATAGCTAGATGCTAAGCAATCATTTGACCACTGTCAGAAGAAGATCGCGAGTGAGAGAAACACACAAGTTTCCTAAACCTCGGGTCGGGGCACGTCCCATACCGTGTCTGAAGGGATAAACACAATTGTCTCGGGGTAGCCTGACCTTGTCAGGGACCCACCAAACTGCATCAGCGAAGACATACACGAATGCCTTGGGGTAGTTTGACCTATCAGGGACCCACCACGCTATGCTCGCGGAGACATACACGAATGTCTCGGGGTAGCCTAACCTATGCTAGAGACCCACCACGTTTTCGCTGCACAACTCTAATAGCGTATCAACAGAGACATACCCGAATGCCCCGGGGGTTGCCTGACCTACATCAGGGACCCGCCACGCTCTCACTATGCAACTCTGATAGCATATTCGTAGGGCATACACAAATGCCAAAAGTCACTCGTGGCTCTCTCTGACAGAGTCAGGTAATTTTATCAGCATTTGTGTATTCCCTTGCTGACTCGACTCGTGTGTCGTTGTCTCGACCCGAGGTTTAGGGATTCTATGTGGTTCCCTCACTCGTGATCCTCCCTGACAGGGTTAGGTGATTTTATCGGCATTTATGCATGCCCTTACTGACACGACTCGTGTGTCGTTGTCTTGACCCGAGGTTTAGAGATCATGTGTGTTTTCCTCACTCGTGGTCCTCCCCGACAGTGGAAACAACGACACACGAGTTGAGTCAGCAAGAGCATACACAAATGCTAATAAAATCACCTAACCCTGTCATAGAGAGCCACAAGTGAGGGAAACTGCTGGGTCCTTAAACCTCGGGTGCTGCTAACCCCTAGCATGCGGGAGGACCGACCTGCCTGCAAACAACATCTCCACAAAATGCATGCAGGCTCACCGATAGGCATTCCTCCGCGCTTTCATCTGTCCCAATGGCCTCTCCCTATAGTCTCAGGGTCAAGCAAGGCATGACCGGCTCCCCTTCCAACGTACTGGATGGGTAAATTAGTGGGACCATGCACACAGCATATGCGATTCCACGAGTACAAACAGAGAGATGTAACTAGCACTAGAGTCACACGAGATCTAGCCTAGCCTAGGCGAGTGCACCCGGCCCACCTGAGGGTTGGTGCGACCCGCAACGTGTGCTCAACAACCAAGGAACTCGTTATTTCGCACAATGAGATCCGACCCCTTGGTCGGATGTAGGATTCAACCCGTAGGTTAGTGCAGCTCATCCACGTGTCTCGAAGCAAAGAGGATCCATATCCTCGTTCGGTTTCTAAGGGGGCGCTAGCGAGTCACAGCAACAATGGGATATTGATCACGTAAACACGAGTCCTAAAATGGTGAACGAGCTGATCTTCTACGTGGTCAACACGATAACCAGCCTAGTTATGCTAACGCCGAACAGAACAAATTATGAACAAACCCTTAGACGACAAATCAGAAAAACTGAGCATATAATCATGGCAGCACGTATAGAGTCAAACATGGATGGAACCGACAATATAAAACATGCATAAACTCAAAACAATTCGGTCAAACAAAAGGTTAAGCAGATAAGCGATTCATCACAAATACGAGCAAAGGTACAAATTGGGGAACGATGATACGATCACCAAGGCACAAAAATCAGAGACTTAATAGTTTATGAGCTGCACACGATTTCATGCTACCACAAGTAATAATCCGTTCAAACAGTGGATCACAACATCAACAAAGCATGAAACAAGGCATCCAGCATTCAATTCTCGTAAATCTTAACATGCCACTATTCACATGCTTTAAGCCACAAACTCGGTTCATAATAAAACTCATTACCTTCTCGACGACTTGACCGAAATACCACAAGAACCCACAAGCTAAACTATGAGTCAAAACGGTGGAACCCGAGAGCACGTAAACATAGAAACACGAGTAAAAGTCAACAAAACAAGCAAACAAAGCCGAACTAACCAAAACGAAGCTCACCACCCGAACCCGATCGAAAAACTGAGCTGGCGACGCGTCCCCACCAAAACCAACAAATTTTACCTCAAACTCTTCGTCTCGCTCTTCCGGTCATGGAGCAGGTCTCAGATTTGCGAACGGACTCTTCTAGCTCGCGGAAACTACGAAGAAAAATGTAGATCTCAAAGGGGGTTTTAAGCAAAGTCACCGGAAAACTCCATTAATAGCTGAAACAAGCTTGAAAATAGGCTTTAAAAGGGAAACGTATGAGGACTCGCTCTGATGTCACAAGCTGAAGGAGAAACGACCTCAGCTCAGCTTCTACTTGTGACTGTGAGTGGAGCTTGCCGGAAACGCCGCTGGCCGAAGACAAAAACAGAACGGTGGCATTGAACAAGGAATTGACGCTGACAGTAAGCGTTTGGCCAGAGATCGAACTCGCCGGAGAGAATGTCGTCGACGTGGCTGAAACGCAGTCACGAGTGAGATGGAGAGAGACGCGACAGAGGGGATCGCGACACGTGGCGGAAACAATGGCTGTGATTAAAGGTTTCTCATTCCCTTAGATGGCTGACGTGTGTGAGGAGATGAGAAAGGCTAGGGTGCGATTTTGGGGATTGGGAAGGAAGGGTTTAAATGTTCTATTTATACTCAAAATGTTTTTCTATTTTCAGGTGTAGACCTTTAAAACCCTAAAAGAAACCTAATTCTTTTTCTTTAAATAATTAAAAGGGATTTGGTGTTTATTTAAATCCCAACAAGCTTAGACTTTAGAACTTAAAGGAAATAATAGACCCATTACTCCTATAATGCATAATAACTCGTGGGTAAAAGAATTTATTTAAACTAAATCAACATAATTAAGTGTATATATATATATATATATATATATATTTATCTTTCTTTTAGCCCCTTTACTTGAATAATTGTTTAATTTCTCCAAGAGAATTAAATAACAAAGATTATGGATTTTAAAATAGTTTCCAATACTAAATTTAATTAACTTATTTTAAACTTGAATAAATTTTAGGAGTGTTACAAGGACTCTGGCCAACAAGCTTAACTTCTTAACTCTATCCATGATTAAAAAATTATAGAATTCCATTTTCACACATTTTAATTGTTGTTGAACTCTAAAGAAAATTATAAATCTACTAGCACATAAGCGGAGATTAAACTTTTCTTTCATGTTAAACGAAGATGGGGTTGGATGTATCCCATATCCCATTTCTACGTTTATTGTCGTGTTTATATTATATTTTATTTTATACATTTATATTTGGATGAATATTTTTCTTATATAATTTAATCATTTAATTAAAAACTAATAAAAACAATTTCTTAACTATTTGAAAAGTTATCTAAAAACTTATTAAATTGAAATAAATTTGAAAAAAGTTTGTAAGAAATAAGAATAAGAAAAAAAAAAAAAAAAAAAAGAAAAAAGGTTAAACTGGAAATAATTCTTTAAGGAACCAATCCTCCTCTCATCTCCAGCAAAATTTAACAGAAAATTATGAGAAGATGAAGATTAAAATGAGTGTTAGGAATGAAGATAAGGATGATAAAGTTATCCCCATCACCACTCCACCTCGTAGATATTTCTATATATAAGACACATTCATAATTCTAAAAAATCTACAAAATAAATAATATAAAAACATTAGAATTTTTAGCTAAATTCCAAAATCAAAATATAATTTTTGGATTGAGTAGTTGAGGGGATTCAAGTAATATTAGTTGGTCAAATTAAAGTACAAAGACAAGTGAAATGAATTGGCAAACCCTTGTATAACAATTCTCAATAGTTGGATTTGTGTTAAAAAAATGAAAGTTCAGTTGTCTTGTCAAAATATTTGGAAGCCTGTGAGTTGTCATACTTAAGAAAAAGCTTAATCATAAACCCTAAGAGAGGTAAAAAGGTCTTAGTTTAAGTATGAATTTTTCAATAGCAAAAGTGCCTTTGTTTTTTAATCACCCATCTTATTCAACAACATTCATTTCATCTCACCCAATTCTGTCTGTGTGGTGGAAACTTCATGGTTTATTCTAATTCTTTTTTTAATCATGTTTCATTCGATAATTAGAAATTAGGAAAACTATAGACCCATTTTATTTTCATTTATTTTATTTGAACATTTAAAGTTTTTTCTCATGATCACTCAATAATGGGCTTTCTATTTAATATGAAATCGTTTTGAATTTTTAGTCGACTCCTAAAAAAAAGAAAGGAAATACTAATCAATGTCTAGATTTTTCATAGGACATATCTACCGTTCTTCTAACTTTAAACTTGAGATAATTTTTCCATTATTGTCCTTATTTTACATTTCCAAATATAAAAAAGTAAAAATGGTTGTCAACCCTCCCTTTAATTTAAGGGATAAAAATAATAATTAAAAAAGAGAAAAAATCGGCAATGGCAACCCATATGTCTAATTACCAATATTTTATTTTTTCTTTTACTTTTTTTTTAATTGTTTTTGCTCTTGTATATATACCTTTAAATATTTACTTCCATCAATTATTTGAATCAAATAAACCGTATTTATATCCCTGCACCACTTAATCTTAGTAATTGTCATTGGTACATAATTTTACCTTTGGTTTATCGACCAATATCTACCAATAATTTAGTATCTTTTGTTTTTATATTTGTAAAGATCAACATTGGTATGGATTTTACTTCTGGTTTATCGTCGGCATCATCATCGGGCTTTCTCTTCTTAGTTGCGTGGCGTGAGGGTCCAACTGTTGCGTTTACAATTTCTTCTCAGATTCATTTAGCCCCCTATGTCATTGATTAGATGTTTTTAACTACAACTATTGGGAGCTTCCTTCTTCACTCTATATATGAAAACTGTAACGCCCTAGTTTTTCATCTTTACATTTAAGTGAGTATTTAGTTCATTGGTATTTGTTTCCTTAAATTAAATCTATTCTATAGCCCTTGTGTTAATTAAATGATTTAATTATTTCATTTAAATAGTATTCTCCTAGTAGGTGTTGAGAGAGTTACCTATTTTATGGATTCTCTACTTTAAAAAGGGAGTATTTAATGTTTTCCATGCTTGAAAAAGTGGTTATTTTACTCCCAAATTATTGTTTTATTTAAAGGGGGCACAAAACCCTAGGTAAAAAATCCAACACCAAACAATCTTTCTCTTCAACCTTCTCCCTTCTCTCTCTACTTTCACGCACAACGAAACCCTCTTCCCTGCTATGTCCCGCTTGCACCAACCCACAGCCGCCACGTCATCGCCGTCGATGCCCGCACCGCCACCTGCATGCCCACGTCGCCGACAGCCTACGCGTGACCTCACACCGCGCGACCCGCATGACCACGCAACCACCCAACTCGCTCACTGGTGCCGCCGTCCGACTAGTCATCCGCTGTCTTGTTGGATTCCGACCAGTTTTGGGGTATGGTGGTTGAACCCTTGACTCTTGTTTTGTTTCAATTGATTCTTTGAAACCCTTGTTAAATATTGACTCTTTGACTGTTGACCAGCCACATCATCTTTGACTATTTGACCAACCACATTTTCTTGACTGTTTGACCAGCCACTGACTTTTGACTATTTGACCATTGACCAGTTTAACCAGATTTGACCCCTTAGGTAAAATTGACATTCTGAGTTCGTCTTTGGCAGTCTAAGGTGCCAATTCTGACCCATTTGTGTGTTTTAGGACCCAAAATTTAGAAATCTTAGGAGGAGTATTCTTGTCTCGGAATTGTAGAACCTTTGGATTCGGCCAAGGTAAGGAAATTCTTATTAAGTTGTAGCAATTTTTGTATTAATTGAAGGATTAGTGCTACTATAAATGTTATATGGTTGTTAATGTCGTTGTATATATCGTTGGAGGGTTTAGTACCCATAGGTATGAATGAGGGGCTCCATGCCTATTATTAAATGCTACTATAGTTATTATAAAGGGGTTAATGCCCGTTGAATGTGTTGTTGAGGGGTTAGTGCCCATTAGTTACAAGTGAGGGTTTGTGCCCATTATTTACAATTGAGGGGTTTGTGCCCATTATTCATAACTGAGGGGTTTGTGCCCATTCTTCATAACTTAGGGGTTTGTGCCCATTATTCATAATTGAGGGGTCACAACTTTCTTACCCTTTTGCTTCTTGCTTTCTTTAGTTATTCTCTATGAGTTAGCTAGTTTTATTGTAATATAGTAGTGGGTTTTGGCAAGGAGCTTAGAGAAGCACCATTAGAGACCATTTTGGCACTCTTTGGAGACTTTCCTAAGCTTTCTTCTTCCCTTTTTCTCTTTATTTTCAGTTGCAATAGCTTTAGTTTTGTAACACTTGATTTCATTGCTTAAAACATACTTTGTCGGTAGTTTTTCTGTTTCATTGTCGATAGCATTCTGTTCTGTTCTATTTATTCTGTTGTGAAATGTTCTCGGCATTATACTCTATTTCTGTTCTTTCCATTATGAGCATGAGCTAAACGCATATAGGTGAGGGTTGAAGGGAGAGTGTGTGATGCATGTACCTTGGGTGAACGGGGGATGTTGAACTAAGACATAGTAGGTATTTTAATTAAAAGCATGTTTCGACTGGCCATCCATTCATGTTTTCTTTTCACTTAATCTCGAAAGAGAGGGGAATTAGAGAACTATTATTCATGTCCATTAGTTTCATGTTAAGAGCTCTTACATGTTAAAGAGGGAGGGTAGAAATAGTCGCCTCGCTAGTGCACATTTCATTGCTTTTAGCTTCGAGTTTAGAGGCGAAAGCTCAAGCTCGAAGAGAATGAATGCATCTTGAAAGAGAACATTTGACCCGTGTTGTGTGGAGTTTGCTTCTCACCATAAACTTACCATTTATGCATGATAATCACACTCAAAACATCCTTAACCCGAACCTATCATCTCATTGAAGTAAAATCTATTGTTTACAACATTCTTACTTTAGTACTCTTGCATTAAACATTCGTTGCATTTTGTTAATTGTTGTCTGTTTTCTGAAGTTAATAGCATTGTGCATGTTTTGGTTAATTTCATCAATGTCTTTAGCATTTCTGTCGCATTTGCATGTTATTTAATTTAGTACTTAGTAAAAATAGTCTACCACCATAATTTCCTTTACTTTTCTGTACGTGACTTTTCGATCCACACTTATTTAGATAAGCCAGTCCCTGTGGAGAATGACTCGTAAAACTTATCACTTGATCGCAAACGAACGCGTATACTTGCGTGTTTACCTGTTGAATGCTTGAAACATCATAGTTCAAGTACATTATTCGACTAAATTTATATCTAATTATTCAAGCAGTCTCAACCGATTAAGTTTTCGGCGCCATTATCGGGGACTTGTGTTTTAAATCTGTTCAAGTGTTGTTTGAAAAGTGGTGATTAATTGTTAAACAGTATTAACAGCATTGTGTTGTGACTTTCAGGAGAATGGCTCAAGAGCAAGGAAATTCTCTTGAGAATGCTCTGAACATTGCAGTTCAGAATCTTGAAGCAAAGCCAATGATTATGCAAAATCCAAATCGCAACAATGCTAATGTTGTTAATGCTAATGTTAATCCCATTCCGCAAATGGATGAAAGAGATAGAGCAATTAGAGCTTATGCTAATCAAGCTATCAATGGTTTAAATCCTGTTATTATGAGACCTGAAATCAGAGCTAGATCGTTCGAGTTAAAACCTGTCATGTTTGAGATGCTGTTAACAATTGGACAATTTCATGGCTTAGCATCTGAAGATCCTCATCAACATTTACGCTCATTTCTAATAGTCAGTGATGCATTCAAATTTCCAGATGTTACTGAAGACTACCTATGCCTGACTTTATTTCCATATTCATTGAGAGATGGGGCAAGAACCTGGTTAAATACATTCTTGCTTAGATATGTCAAATCTTGGGATGAGTTGGTAGATAAATTTTTAATCAAGGACTACCCTCTGACAAAGAATGTAAACATGTGAAGACGAATCAGTAAGTGATGCATGGGAGCATTTTAAGGACTTGGTGAGAAGATGCCCGTAACACGGTTTATCATATTATGTGCAAATGGAACAATTCTATCATGGATTAGACCAAGCATCCAAGATAATGCTGGATATAGTAGCCAATGGATCTCTTATGAAAAAGACATATAAGGAAGCTTATGACATTCTGGAAACATTCTCGTTACATAATAGACAATGGTCAAATTCGAGAAGAAAACCTGCAAAGAAAGAAGAATAGTTGGAAGTAGATGATTGGACGGTACTACGAGTTGAAATGGCAAAAATGACTAATGAGATGAACACTTTACAAATGGAGAGCGTCACAAAGTCGCAGAATGCTGCAGACATTAGCCAGATTCAGTTGGAAAATTGTGTTTATTGCGGAGAGGGACATGCATTTGAATTCTGCCCGCACAATCCTGCTGCAGTTATGAATGCTTGGAATGTTAGTAATCAAAGGCCCGTGAACAATCCTTATTCAAATACTTATAATCCTAGATGGCAGCAGCATCCAAATTGCTATTTGATAGGACAAAGAAATGCTACTAGTATTCCCCAGAATCGTCAAAGGATGTATCAACCTACTTACTTTGAAAATCATAATGTGCCAGGATTTAAAAATCAAAATCTCCAGAAGCCAACTCCTCCTCAGCAAATTCTAGATACTTCATTAGATAGCTTGTTTAAGGAATACATTTTTAAGACTGATGCAACTATGCAAAGCCAACAAGCGGCTATGAGAAATTTGGAACTTCAAGTTGGCCAGTTAGCATCTAAGTTAAGAAATCGACCCTTGGGGAAGCTTCCATCTAACATAGAGCTACCAAGAAGGGAAGGGAAAGAGCAAGTCTACACAATTGAACTACAAAGTGGTAGACCTTTGGAAGATTAGAAAATTAAGAATTACAACGAGAAAAGAGCAGTGCTTGAGGAGAACCTTGATGTCAATCTGGAGGAACAGAATGTTTATAGCATTGCGCCTAAGAAGAATCTGAGCAAACTCAATGCTGACGGCATTACATCTAAGAAATATTTGGAAGACCAGAATGTTGAAGACATGCAGCCTGAAAAAGTTGATAGCCAAAAGATGAAGAAGAATCCTATAGTGGAAGATTTTACAGTGGGGTGGGATAATATGTCAGTAACCAGGTTGAAAATAAATTTCTTTTTTTCAACCGCCTCTACCACCGTATCCTCAAAGGCTAAAAAGGAAGAAGCAAGATGAAATTCACATTGAGAAATTCCTAAACATTCTGAAAGAAAGTCATATGGACATTGATGATACTAGAAAACATCTTTCTAATATTGAAGTCTGTTCATTCTTGAACTCTATTGAGGTTGCTTTAGAAGAAGATGTTGAAAAGAACTGTGAAGAATGTTCAATGCATTCTCTAAAAATGCCAGAATCAGAGTTAGGAGCATTGAATGAAGAAGAAATGAAGGAGTGTAGCATTTTGGCCATAATGAGCCCGTTTGAAGCATTGGATTTGGAAGAAGGAGTGAGCCCACCAATGAAGCCTTATATAGATAAGCCTCATGTATTAGAGTTGAAGCCTTTACTTGAACACTTCAAATGCGATTATTTGGGAGATGAGGAAACTCTTCTAATCATTATCTTAGCTAGCCTTATCCCAAAGAATGCAACATTGTTGTTAAACCTGTTGCAGCAATATAAAAAGCCTATTGGGTGGACACTTGCAGCCATTTTGTTGGAAAGCTGGAAATCTTGGAGCAATGATGTTTGGTACATTTATTTATGCTTCAAGCATAAAAAATGCATGAATTCTTTATATGTTAACTAATTTAGATAAAGTATGTTCCCGTAGTTATAGCTAGTTTTTATTTCTGCCTTGTTTTATTCGATTTGTGCTAGTTTGTTTTTATTTTTGGAAAAGAAAATTTTAGAAAAGGTCTAGCAATTGTTGAGAATCAGTGAGAATGGAAAAGAAAGTTTTAAAGAATCCTGCCTCATTTATGAAAGGAAGTTTCCGTCTTTATCTCTAATGCTTTAGCATTTAGCTTGATTATTTCTGTGAAAAAAAAAATTATCTGCTTAGTTTTTCTTTTAATTTCCTTAGTTTAGTTTAGTGTTTGTCTGGCCATTTTGGAAAAGATAATCATTGTTGCCAGCTTTAGTTAGTGTTGGTTGAAAAATTTTATTCTGCCTTAGGGTTAGAAGCATTTTGTTTATCAATAATGAATCCCTAGTGTTTTCAGCATTGTGTTCTGCCTATAAAATTTTCCAAGTAAACTAAAGACTTGGCCTAGTTTTGAGCCTTTAGTTGAGTATGTCTTTCAAAATATTCCTAACCTAATAACAAGTTAATCCCTGATCAGAACAATGAAATAAGAAAACTTTGAAATGCTAAATCTGAAAGCTTGAAGCATTCTCGCAAGAAATCTTGAGAATCTTAAGTTTAGGGGAACTAAGCCTCACCTTTATTGAGGATAATGAAGATTTCAAGTTTGGGGATGAGGGCAAGCCCGTGCATGAGAAAAAGATAAAAAATAAAAAAAAAAATCTAAATTCAAAACAATGTTCAAAGCATTCTGGTTAGGTGGATAAAAATGTAAAAAACATTCAAAAAAAAAAAAAAAGGCTAGTAGCCAAGTGTTGTAATAAGGCAAAAAGCTAAGTGTGTAATCAGAAAAATCAAAATGGAGCTAAGGCTAGTAGACAATGTACTCATATCATTTAGCCGGAATGTTCAAAGCATTTACATATCACAAGGAGTTCCAAGTGCTAAAGGGTGTGTGAGTTCAGAAAAAGTCAAAGAAATCTAATCAGGATGCTTTGGGTAAACTTAATTAGATCAAGGGATTGAGTAGGGTTTTTTGGAGTTGCAGGCATTAGCGTTTAAGGGTGCTTAAGTTCTTATTCTATTGGGGAAGAAATCGTGGTTAGGAATAAACTTTGTTTTGAAAAGCATGCAAGGCTAAAGGTGATTAGCGAATGTTAAGCGCTTTATTTTATGACGAAAATTTCTAAGACAAAACCGCAATGCTGAGAGCAATGAAAATGGATCTTATTGATAATATATACATGTTTGCAGCATTAAAAAAGCATTCTTTGTTAGATGTCTGAAGCATTGCTTGGGACGAGCAATGGTTCAAGTTTGGGGATTTGATAACTCTCAATTAGAGAGTTATTTAGTCCTCTTTTAGGGTGTGTTTATTGAAGAAATCATGCATTACTATCACACTTTGATGCATAGAACAACCTTTTAACAGAGAATTATACATAGCATAATACATGTAGGATAAGAGGCAAGGATTAGAGAGTTAGGATAATTTAGAGTTTTTGTGCTGAAAAGTCAATATTTGCATCATTCGCGGTAGCATTCCAAGAATCCTCATTACCGCTAAGTACTTTTTATCATTGCAGAGTTTGGAAATGCTAGAAGCATTGGACTTGTGCCTCAATTAGGAGAGTCGGATGAAAGAAAGGATGCGCCATGCAAAAACAAGCCAATGTCTGCAGCATTCGGCCAACCGAAAATAACAGTTTTTCTGCAAAAAGCAGAATTCCTTCGCAGATGTCAGATGGAGCAGGGGCAGCAGGCGTGTTTATCTCCTCGGACACGTGTTAAAATGTCCTATTTTGAGAGGGAAACATGTGCTTTTCATCCTTTAATCTTGGTCATCGATCATATATGTAAGGACCCGACCCAAAAATGGTCCTAAACCTGGTCCTTACTCAGCATGCATGCATAAAAGATAATAAAAATCATTATACACTTAAGACTTGCATAAAACAGTTATTGAAATTCCACGGAACCTATTTACAAACATTTAAAGAATTTATTCCCTGTTCAAAACATTAAAAGCGACCCCGGCCAAGGTATAATTTGAAACAACAAATACAAAACATTCAAATAGCACCATCAGGTTCCATATGTAAATCCTATGGACTCCGTGTCCGACTATATGCTGAATCAAAATAAATAAACATAAACATAAACAGAGTGCCGACGGCTCCCATAATCATACAGCTCCTCCTCTAGCCGTCCTGGTGCTGTCCCAAGTTACCTGGTAGAAAACCACAGAAAATAAGGGTGAGTACAAAGACACTCAGTAAGAATCCACAACCGGGGTACAGTACGAAACAATGCATCATCTAGCAATCAAGTATACAAGCAAACAGTTACCAACACAGAACCCGGGGAAAAAATGTCAATACAACTCCTGGGTCATCAGAAGTCTCTAACTTCCGGCCAAGTGGTCAGCTCAATAACTGACCTTGAACAGATATCCTCGAGGGTCTCTACCCTCGGCCTAAGTGACCGCTCAACAGTTGGTCCTGTCCAGCTTTCCAAACTGGTCCTGGGAGATCCGAGAGAGTACCCGGTGTCTGGCTCTATACTCGAGAAGAAAGTGGTGTACTCACAAACATTAGCCCGATGGAGCTCTCCGCCTGGTGCCTAACGCGTGTGTGCGCACATCGCATGCTGCTGCAAATTGCGTAAATGTGGGGGCCTAAGGACATACTACTCCATTCCAGGTACGCATGCCTAAAGAATCAGAAACGGTGTCACTGATCTACAGTAGCGCAAGACTCGGCCAAGGCAGGCTTACACCGTTGGCAGGGTTCTGCTCTAGCAGGCTACAAACTAGGCTTATGCTGGTGTGGTAGCTACTCCACACCCGGCTGCTAGGGCTAAGGAATCTGTCCTCACAGCCCGACCGGTAGGGACACGTACGTTGGTCAACTCTCAGCCTCTAGATGATGACAACCTAACAGTTCTATCTAAGATTACCCATTCCCTGTTTCTTAACAAACAAACATGCTTCACAAAATTAAACCTAGCATGGTACTACAAGTTTAAAACAGGAATCAATCATGCTGGAAGGACAAACCTAGCATGGCACTAACATGTGAAAATAAGCGTCAAACATGCTAGCAGAACAGTTCAGCAAAGAAATTCCTATCCACTAACATGCAAGTAACAGTAACACAAGCATACAAGAAAGCAATAAGAGAAGTCTCGCAGGGTCCACACAACCCCGGCAAGAAATCCTTACCTGGATAACAAGCAGAAAAATACAAACAGATAAATGGTGCTTCTTGAGCTGCAGAACCAACACTACCTAGCAAATAATAAAATTGAAATACTAATTAAAATCTACTCGGATAGCTGCTCAAAACTAAAATGACCAACACAAGCTCGGGAGACAAATTACCCTAACCGAGCACTAGGTGGCTCGTCAGCTGGCTCTCGACAAGGCTGGCATACGGCAGGTAACAAGCTGGCTCGGTAGGTTGCACGGCAAGGCTCGGACACGAGGCTGTAAGCTTGCGGCTGTGAGAAGGGCAAACGCGCGAACGGGCAAGCGAAGGCTACTGCGTGGTTCGACTCGGTAAGCTGCTGGAGAGGGGCAGATGCTGTTGGGGCGTACGATGGAGGCAGGGAGATGCGCGATCGGGCTGGGCGTGCGTGCGGCGAATGGAGCGATCAGGAGAGGTGCGCGAGGATCGTGATGCGCGAGCAGGACCCAGATCGTGATGGTGCGATCGGGCTGCTGGTGGGAGAACTTGGCAACGCGAAGGCGAGAGTGCTGGGGATGGGCTGAGCGAGCGGGCGATCGCTGCAGGGAGACCTTCGTGTGGAGCAGCTGGGCGTAAAGTCTCGGCAAGGGGGCTTGGACGAAGAGAACTCTCGGAATGGGAGAGAAGAAGAGAGAAGGGAAAAGAATGGGATTGGATAATGGGGTTTGCTGCCAGCTTCCTTTAGGTCTCGACAAAAAGAAAAGAGGGGAAAAACCAGATCGCGACACGTGTCCTCCAAGGTTCCGGCTTCGAGTCCCGGCAATGACAACTTTTCTTATCTTTTTCTCAAATAAACCAACAAAGGCACCAACTTCCCAAATAGCAACACTTAGCCTTGGAA
>JBBMKA010068501.1:0-16185 GCA_037833695.1 Sechiopsis laciniata | reverse complement strand
AATCAATTAATATGTGAATTTAATATTGATAAAGTGATTTATTGTTAAGTATACTTCTCTTATGTGTATTATATATCATTTAATTAAGAGGAGTTATTGCATTAATGTAAATTAATTTTAGAAGAATGATTCATTTTAAAATGTGTTTTATATTTATATCCTTAGATTTTAATGCATCAAATGTATTTTTGTCTCTTATAAGAAGAGAGTGTTAAATTGATTTTTAAGGGAGAGAAATTTGGGGATCTTGCATTAAAGAAATATTTAAATTATTCTTTTTTCTACAATTTCTTTTTGATTCATTCCAAAAGGGGAGAGATAATAAGAAAAATTAAAGCATGTTATCATTAATTATGTTTGTTGATTATGCGTGTGGTTCATATCTTACATCACACACTCTATTTTATTTTTCATTTTTCTAGTATGTCATCATAAAAAAGGAGGAGATTGTTGGCTTTTTGGCCAATTATCTCAAATTAATTAATTAATGTTTTGATGACAACAAACTTGAATTTTGTGTACTGATATTTTTGGAGTCTTTAAGTGTTTATTATGTAGAGGGACGATTCCAACACATTTTGTATCATGCAATTCGGAGTTAAAATGAAGAAGATATGGACAAATGAAGATTTGAAGAAAAATCGCCTACGAAAAAAAACGGGATTTTCATTTTCAAATTGTTTCCTTTTGAACCAAAACTCTTCTCATCTGATCTTCATTCAATCCTAGCCATATACTACCCTTTTCCTAAATCCAATGGCCACCATTTCATCACATCTTCATCAAATCTCGTCCGTCGGTCATTTTGCCCTAAATCCAACGAACACCTTTCATCTTCTCTCCATTAAATACATTGCTTCAAGAACTAAATTTACACAGCAACATTATCATTCTCAAACCTTAAAAAAAGTGTCAATTTTCTTCACACATTCTTGAATCGGCGCATTGCAAAATTTGTGAAGAAGCTGTCAACATCTAACTTGCGTACTTTGCCTACGAGAGGTACTTTGTGAGAGTTATTTTTATTTGTTCTTTGGGATTTGTACTAAAGTATGGGTACACCTTGGGTTGTGAGAAAATGAAATTGGTTTAATCCTGATCCAGTGAAAAGGATTTAGGTTTCTCTTTAGCTTAAGAAAAGTAGGGTTGGAGTGGTTTAATCTTGAACCCGGTAAAAAGATTGGGGTTTCTCTTTAGCCTAGGAAAAAGAGGGTCTTGTAGGTTTGATTCTCACCCGCAAGAGAATCATCTAGTAAAATACCCAAGGAGGAGCCCTTGGGGAGTGGAGTAAGATTTCTGAACCACTATAAACTTCGGTGTCTTTCTCTCTTCCCTTAACTTTTACTTTTTGTGATTTCAATTCTTACATATGATAATTACTTGTTGGGTGACTTTAGATCAACTAAATTTAAATCATAAATATTATTTTTAAATAATTAAAAAGTAGGCGAACCTTATTCACCCCCTGTAGTGTTGCCTTTCGGTCCTACAAAGAGGTGGTTTAAGGTTGTTAGGGTTATGATGGTTAGATATTGTACCACTCGGACAAGGTCAACTTTATGGCAGATGCATGTAGTAGGAAGTCGTCGCACTCAACAGTTTCGTGGATGGAGCAGCCTTTGCTAGCCAGAGATGTGGAGCAGGTCGGTGTCATAGTATTTGTAGGTCAGGTTACCGCCGAGTTAGCACAGTTGACAGTACAACCGTCCATCAGGCAAAGGATCATTGTCGGACAATCGATCGACCCAGAGTTGTTTAGGATTGTGGCCCGAGTATAAGTAGATAGTGGTGTAGAATTTTTGAGTTACTTGGACGGAAGGTTGTTGTGTAAAGGGCACCCTAAGTGCCAGCGGGCTCGGGGCTGATAGATAAGTTGTTGTCTGAGGCAAATAGTTTCCTGTTACTTGGCATCCATGAGGCACCAAGTTGTAGCAGGACTTGAAACAATTGTTTTTGTGGAGCAACATGAAGAAAGAGATGGTTGAGTTTGTTAGTAATTGCTTTACTTGTCAGTAAGTGAAAGCACCCATGTAGAAGCTAGCAGGGCTCTTGCAACCCTGAAGTGTACCGCAGCGAAAGTGGGAAGAGATTTTGATGGATTTCATTTCAGGCTTGTTGAGTGCCTCGAGAGGTTATATTTTGATTTGGGTGACAGTGGATCGTTTGACCAAGAGTGCACATTTGTCCCTAGGAGGATCGCCCCTACTCCATAGAGAAATGGGTACAATTGTTCCTTGATTAAGTTATGAGGTACTACGGGACACCAGTTAAGATTGTTTCAAATAGAGATTCTAGGTTCACTATTCATTTTTTGGAGGGTCCTCTAGAAGGGGTTGGGAACTGAGTGTAGCTTCAGTACAGCCTTTCGTCCACAGTCAGATGGTCAGACAGAGAGATTAAATAAGATTCTAGAGGATATGCTTCGAGCCTGTGTTTTTTACTACGACTTTTCGGTGTGGTATAATTAATCAAATAAGTAATTCTAAGTGTGAAACTAAATTCTATGCTTTAAATCGCATTAATACGCAAGTATACGTAATCGAGTCTGCAGCAAGTGATAAATATTTATATTTATCGTTCTCCAAAGGAATTGAGGTTAGATCAAGTACTTCTATCTTAAGAGATATGCAAATAAAGTAAAGAATGGTTTTTCAAGTTGGTTTTGTGATTGATGCTAACAGTAAGTAAATATGAATGCTAATGCAAGTTAGAATTAAATATGAACGCAATAAGTAGTGATGAGAAAACAGTTGCAAAAGATGCTAACAATGCGGAACTAGGTATCAAGTTTCATGTTTCCCTAATCTAAAAAGTAACTTCTGTACTTAATGATTTATGGCAGATCCAGCTTTCGCTGCAACTTTATACTAACTCAGGGCGATGCAAGCGTTAGTAAGGTTATCCCTAACACTTCAAATGGTGGAAAGACTTTCACCCAATCCTAACATAGCATACTAAATCGTCTTACAGTTCCTTCTTCCGAACTCACCGCAGGGTACATACATGACTAGCTAATCGACGCATGCAGATTAATTAAAAATGCAGCAGTGTAAAACATGATAACCTACACTCCTAACATGCTTCTACAAATTAATACTCATCAATAACTCCTATAATGCAGCATAACAATAAACACAAGTAGAAAGTTAAAATCAGCTAATTTTATTACTACTACTAAATGTTCACAGCTATAACTATTCCTAAGAAAAATAATAAAAGTTGGAATTGGTGCGGTTGTGAAGTGTGCAGTTCCCTTGTCATCAGTTTCCACGAACACCACTGGCTGCTTCTCCTTAAGATTGGCTTTTGGTCAACTGACCAACTCACCAAAGCTCGACTTCCCTTTTGCTATTTATAGAGATGAATTACTTGGTCAGCAAGCTTGGGTGAGCTGTAAAAACTTCATTAATGCAGGATCTCTTGATTTTCGTCGAGATTTATTTGATTGACACAAACTTAATTGCTTGATTGATTCTTCATTTATTTCTTTGTTGGCATGACAATTCGAACGTGTTTGCATTGTGGATTAGCGCTTCCTTCGCTGCTTGTCACCGTTAGCGCTGAATTGTCCTTCCCGTGCTTAAGCTTAACATTTTCTACATTGCGATTGATTTAGCACAGTTTATTCAATATTTATGCATAAACCGTGAAACTGTGCTACTGATGCTAATTTATGAATGCATGCGACTCTAGCAGTTTTTACTCGAAATTTATATATTATAGCCCAATTATTCCCTTTGAATCTTAGGATAATGCAAAATAGAATAACTTAAAATGTGCTCTATTTGAGAGTTATCTCACCCCCAAACTTAAATAATTGCTTGTCCTAAATAATGTATAGACTATCTACTAGTTATCCCCGTTTACTATATCGACATTCTTCTCTCGAGCTTAACTCTTGCAAGTCTTACCGCAGCTTATAATCTTAGTATCAAATATCTTTCTCTTTTCAGTTTTTAAACCTACCAAAGAGTCAGGTTTTGCCCTAAAAATTAAACCTCAACTAATAATGATATGCATGCAGAAAAAGGAAATAAATAAATGCATCCTAAGAATCCTGAGAATTGAAAGGCATGACCCTAAAAATTAAACAGCGACTAAGAATGATAAAACAAATTGCATCCTAAGAATTGAAATGCATGACCCTAAAAATTAAACAGCTACTAAGAATGATGTGCATGCAGAAAAAGGAAATAAATAAATGCATAAAAGTAAAAATAAGAGAATTGGACTTCCATCTAAGTGTCTGCATTGCCTCTGTGGTTGCCTTGCTCTGAATTGAGTATGTGTTTTGGAAATTCAGGCCATTCAAAGTATTCTTCCATTGCTACCATGTTGAGCATTAAGAGCTCATCAAGCTTTTCTGTATAAGTTAAATATCTTTGTGTGATTGCGTACGGCTTCTTTAACTTTTCTGCTAACCCTACTCCTTATACTGCTTCTCCAATGTTCTTTCGTTCATCTGCATCGCCCTCCTTTGCTGGAAAAATTCGTATAATCTAATCTCGACGATGTGGCTGAATACCTTGATCAACTCATAGTCGCGTTATTGCGAACGGGAAGTATATGGAGTCCAAGATATTTTTAGCATGGCGCTGCACTTGCGCTTCTAAGATTTTTCTCAAGTTAATATGCATTTCGAGCTTAATCATAAATAACAGCATTGGCTGCTCCTTTCTGATTAGTTCGTTATTGGTTGAAGGCATTATTGATGTTCTGATAAGTTTCAACCAATCTTGAAGATCTTTTATAACCATGGATGCTTGAAATGATGTCGGATCGTTCCATGCTACCATTGCTCCTATCAATAACAGGCTTTCTTGCATTTGTTCATCAGTGGGAGAGCTTACCAGTTGTTGGCAATATGTTCTAGCAACATTAGGGGATACGAGCGCTTTATTCCATGCGGTTGCTCTACAGTCAATTAGTTGGCCTTCTACCCTTGAGAATAGCAGCCTTTCCTCATTTAGATTCACATAGAATTGTTGCACCCGTTCATCACTAGAGTGAAGTACACTTTCCATCCCAATTGCTCAATCTTCCTAACGGTTTCTTCTGACATTCCTTCCATACCTACTTCGCGCTTAAATCCCTTGTTCTCTAGTGCAATGAATTTGTCCTCTGTATTGATGGATGCAAAGGTTGCACTTTCTCATACCACTCCGATCTTAGCGCAAGGCTTACTTTGCTGAACTTCTAGCAACACCTTAGCTCTCATTGATTGAACTCTAGTGTTGCAAAACCTTGGGTGCTGCAGTTCCTCAATATTTAACATTTCAGCCTCTTTAAGGGAGTTCAAATCTTCATCCTCGTAGGGCTCACCTTCTTCCGTATCCTCTTCTATGAATCCTTCACTATCTTCTTAAGGTTCTGCTCTGACAATCCTTGCCGCTCCGTGGTGTGCTCTAGGTTGAAGGTAGTCCTCCATTTGTCTATCTATCAATTTCAGACGTTCTACTACTCTACTATTAAGCGAGGTTCTTCGTCGTCGCTGTTTACAATGACATAAGGACCCATATCCTTCCTCCTCCTTTCTGCTTTTCTAAAGAACTTCCCACTTCTGGTTTTCTGTTGGTGCGAACTTTCTCCGTACTTCGATTCTTGATCAAGCGTAGTTAATTTCTTAATTCTATGCCCTAAGAGTGTCGAATCTCAAAATCGTTTGTGCTCGTCAATCATCTTCCCCTTAATGGTTTTTTTTTACAGACTTTGCTATTTGAAGTCATTGTGGAAACGAGAACTTGTGATTGCTTAAACTGACGGTTCAAAATGTGATGATCGATTCTTCCTTACGCAGGACTTATATAGGCTTTTGAAGGATTTCAGAAATCCACATGTAAGGAATGGAATAATTATAAAAGGTAATTTCCAGATTTACAAATCGTACTAATCCTTTCCTATACTACGTAAATAAATAAAACTAAGGAAATAACTGAAAAGGAAAATTGCATAAATTGAAAAACTTCCTAAAAGAAAAATAATTGCTATAAATTTTTTTACAAAGTCAGAAATACTGGATTTATGCATTCCAAGAATGCTGTTGCACAGGATCTGGGCGGAACCTTGTGCTAATTCCGTCCGGTGTATTTGTCCTTACTTTGGCCATTTATATATCTTAGGAGCTATGCAATCTTTGATAGCCTTCTCCTACCTTTCTTCATATTGTCCTACCCTTATTAGCATTGATAAGACCTGATGTATCGGTTTATAGCTTAGTTGAATTGTCCACGTGTCGCTTCCTCAACAAATCAATTCCTGCTATGTATGATGTTCTTATAGCGTAAAAACTATGGGTACCATTGCGATTAGCCCATGTGTTAGTGCTCTAATGTTGTTATCCCGCTCACTAGTTGACTATGCATCTCCCTTGTTATCCCGCTCCTAGCTTCCCATGTATGTCTCATGTTGCTACGATATTCTAGTGGACCAGATTGATGTTGGAAGATACTGCTATGACTTCCCCCAAACTATGACTACTGTTCACAGTTAGGATACGTTGAATAAAAGTTTGTTGTGTATGTCTCATTCGCATAGCCTTGTTGCTGATAAAAATATGCTTGTTCCAGGTTTACAATGTTGCTCCATTGCTGATTTGCAAAGTGATAGAATTCCATCTTTGATGCTCGTGTTTGTGGTAATGCAATTTGGACTTCTTTACCTGCTAGTTGTATTTTTTTGAATCTCGGTTCCCCTAAATACAAGTGTTCAACCTTTTTAGCAATAAAACTACTCCCAAAATAAAAATTCTAATTCTAACAATCAATCCGTGACAACAGCGCCAAAAACTTGGCTGTGACTTTTCAGTGTGATATAATTAATCTAATAAGCAATTCTAAATGTGAAATTAAGTTCTATACTTCAAATTGCATTAATACGCAAATATACGTAGTCGAGGGCCGCAGCAAGTGATAAGTATTTATATTTATCGTTCTTTATAGGGATTGAGGTTATATCAAGTACTTCTATCTTGAAAGTTATGCAAATAAAGTAAAGAATGGTTTTTAAAGTTGGTTTTTTTATTGATGCTAAAAGTAAGTAAATATGAATGCTAATACAAGTTAGAATTAAATATGAATGTAATAAGTATTGCTGAGAAAATAGTTTATAAAAGATGCTAATAATGCAGAACTAGTTATCGAGTTTCGTGCTTCCCTAATCTAAAAGTAACTTCCCCACTTAATGATTTATGGCAAATCCAGCTGTCGCTGCAATCTCCATACTAACTCAGAGCGACGAGAGCATTTGTAAGGTTATCCCTAACACTTCGAATGGTGAATTCACCCAATCTTAACGTAGCATACTAGATCATCTTGCAGTTCCTTCTTCCGAACTCACAACAGGGTACATACGTGGGTAGCTAATCGACGCATGCAGATTAATTAAAATGCAGCAGTGTAAAATATGATAACTTACACTCCTCACATGCTTCTACAAATAAATCCTCATCAACAACTCCTATAACGCAGCATAGCAATAAACACAAGTAGAAAGTTAAAATCAGCTAATTTTATTACTACTACTAAACGTTCACAGCTATAGACTACTCCTAAGAAAAATAATAAAAGTTGGAATTGGTGCGGTTGTGAAGTGTGCAGTCCCCTTGTCATCAATTTTTACGAACACCACCGAATGCTTCTCCTTAAGATTGGCTTTTGGCCAACCGACTAGTTCACCGAACCTCGGCTTCCCTCTTGCTATTTATAGAGATGAATTACTTGGTCAACAAGCTTAGGGGAGCTGTAAAATCTTCATTAATGCAGTTTCTCTTGATTTCCATCGGGATTTATTTGATTGACTCCAACTTAATTGCTTGATTGATTCTTCATTTATTTCCTTGTTGGCATGACCATTTGAACGTGTTTGCATTATGGATTAGCGCTTCTTTGCACTACTTATCACCGTTCGCATTGAATTTTCTTCCCGTGTTTAAGCTTCACATTTCCTGCATTGTACATTGATTTAGCACAGTTTATTCAATATTTATGCTAAAACTGTGAAACTGTGCTACTGATGCTAATTTATGAATGCATGCGACTTCTAGCAGTTTTTACTTGCAATTTACATATTATAGCCCAACTATTCCCCTTGAACCTTAGGATAATGCAGAATAGAATAGCCTAAAATGTGCTCTATTTGAGAGTTATCAATTCTACTCGTAGGTACCAGTACTTATACCTCTTGGAGTTTGCTTACATTAATAGTTATCAGACGACTTTTCAGATGGCCCTAGTTGAGGCTTTATATGGTAAGCGTTGCAGATTTTCCATTGTTGGGACGAGTTTGGAGACAGACAGTTAATGGTCCAATGTTAGCTTAAGTGACTAGAGAGGCAATTCAGAAATCAGGTCTCGTATGTTGACAGCTCAGAGTCAACATAAAAGTTATGCTGATGATCAGCGTAGAGATTTAGAGTTTAAGATTGGCCAGCATCTGTTCCTGAAGGTAGCCCTTTGGTACCTTAAGGTTTGGTAAGAAGGGGAAATTGAGTTCACGGTTTGTTTGGCCCTTTGAGATCCTAGAGAGGATTGGGCAGTGGCCTATCGTTTAGCTTGCCTCCGTCATTGCCAGCAGTGCACAGTGTATTCCATGTTTTGATCTTGAAATTGTACATAGCAGACCCGTCACTTATAGTAGACTTTGAGCCTTTGTAGTTAAATTTAGATTTGACATTTGAGGAGTAGCCAGTGCAGATTTTAGACGTGAGTGCAAGACCTTGCGTAACTGAGAAATCAGTGGTTAAGCGTTGTGGAAAAGCCAATGAGTTGAGGAAGCAACTTGGGAGCACGAGGACGATATGCGTTCTCGTTACCCATAGTTATTTCAGTCATAGGACTTTCAAGCACGAAAGTCATAAAAGGGAGGAATGTCGTAACGCCCAGCAATTTTTTGAAATTTTATTTTTTATAAATAAATAACTAGTATGGAAAAAATAGGTTTATGTTTAAAAAAAAACCCCATTTTTCTTTTTCTGCTTATTCTTCCTTCACCCACCCAAACCTTAGAACCCCCCCCCCCCCTCCCCTCTCCTTCACCCTCAAGCTGCCGCCGACCTCCATTCGTCGCTGCCGCAAGACCCACCTCACCCAGCCACTCATGAGTCCCTCCCCACACAGTCAGTCTCCGCATGCAACCCCTGCCCCAACTGACGAAGCCTTGACACGTGCGCACTCTGTCTATCACCTCGTCCACAGCCGCATTGCCACAGTAGTGCACGCTGAAGACTAACCCGGCCTGGAACCATCGCCCACCTCCTTCATCCACGTTCAGCCCAAAGCAGCCTTGTGAGTCTGCATGCACCGCTGCTCAGGTCCGTCCCAGCTTTTTATCGTGTTCGATTGTCAGGTTTTGGGGGTAAGTATCTTCTTAAGCTTAAATGGGTATGGGTTAAAACTAATTTTTAGAGTCCAATGTGGTTTTAAGTGTGGATTTTAGTGGCCGATTCTTGATTAATTTGATAGGTTCTTTTGTGGTGTTCTTCCTCGTTGTGGTGTTCTATTTTGGTTCGCCTTCGAGCTTCGCCAATTTAGACAGCCGTGTTACTTCTTGGATTTGGGTCAGTTTCGAGTCAATATTGTTGGGTTTACGTTTGATAGTGGTTTTAAATGAGTGTTAGTGGCTGATTTTCTTTATTGGATATGAACTGTTAGGCTGTTGTGTTTGTGTTTGTGTTTGAGTTTTTCGCTTGTTGTTGTATCGTCTTCTTTCAGGTAAGGACTATCTAACTTGGGTTGTGTGGACCCTGTGTATCGTTGATTCTGAAATGCTGCTGATATGTATTATATGCTAAGAAGGTTACTCATTGGTTCTTGTAGGTTGCTAATATGTGCTAATGTTTAATTGGTTGTAGTCTATAAAATTGGTGTTTTGGGATAATTGGATCCTAGAGTGCCACTTTGTATGCTTATTTTGCTTGTCTATTATTTGTAATTCGTACTTCAGGATTATGGGGTCCCGGAGTGCTATCTTGTATGTAATTTTATTATTGTAGTTATCTTAAAGCATGCTAGGATTATGGGGTCCTAGTATGTTGTTTTCTATGCTATGTTCTTTAGTGTTTCTCGTGATAAGCATATTTCCTGTGATGACGTATGTGCAAGTATATAGCTAGTCTCGATCATGTATGTGTAGTATCCTATTAGGATAAAGTGTGTGAGAATATTGAGCATGTTTGGTGATCTGCTAGGACTGAGCTGTTATGATACTCTTGGTTTAGAATTGTTAGTTGTCATCATCTAGAGGCTGTAGAGAACACAACGTACTTTGTTTTCATTGGTTGGGACCATTAAGGAAATTATTCCTGCCACCGATAGGCAGTGATGTGATGTAACATGCCACCCCTGGCGATGCCTAGTTTGTAGCCCTTCTAGGCGTGCCCTGATTATAGTCTGCCCTGATTATAGTCTAAGCCTATTATGGAAGGGTTTTAGCTTAGGGCGATAGGTGTGAACAGGTTGACTCGAATCGCTGGTGAGGCCTCTAGGACCGTGACTCAGTGGACACCTCTTCCTTGTTAAGATAGGCATGTCGAACTAAACCAGATTAGTATGTGTAGGACTACACCTGACTAGTTTACAGCACCATGTAGTGTATGCGGACATGCACCAAGTGTCACGTCGATGGCTCACCTAGACCGATGTCATCAGTACACCAGTAATGATTTAGTTGTTGAGCTAGAGAGTCATGTAACCAACCTCATGACTCGTCGTATTGTTATGTCTAGGTAAGTATCTTAAGGGCCTCACAAGAGAGTTATGTGACGTACTTCATAACCCGTCAAGCTAAGTTTAGGTGAGTGTTTGAGGGCTTTACAATAGGGTCGTGCAACGAACCTCATGACCAAGTAAAAAGTTAAGATGAGTTGAGAGTAAAGTTGATTGAGGGGAATAGATTTGTATGATCGAGAAATGTATGTAACGTACTTCATGACCAATTTAGTGAGCTATGTTGAGATGAGAATTAATATGTATTGCTAGCATGTTAAGTTCTACTTTGTTCATTGTACCCTTGTTGGGGAGTTCTTACTGAGTATTCTTTTATACTCACCCTTATTGTGGCTTTTCCACCAGGTAATCAGGGACATCATCAAGATGGTTAGCTAGGAGGTGCTAGAGAGATCATGGTGGAGCTTACTGCATTAGCTTTGTCTAGGCTGTTAGCTTAGTTGCTAATTTCTATTATTCGTAGACATGCTAGAGTTTAGTCTCCGCTTATTTTTGTTAAATGATTTATAACACTTGGTGTTGATCCTTTTGGCGTTATTTTATCTAACCGTGGAATGATTTCAGTGAAGCTGGATCTTCGGTAACAAAATGGCAACTAGCTTCAAACGTAAAATAATAAACTAAGCTACGAAGGCAAAAAACGGTAACAACGGATCTGGCGAAAATCTGACTGGCCTAAACTAGAACATATAAAAGAACAACAGGTCAAAAACTATGGAGTTTTTGTGATCTCTCAATTCAACTCCCAAATTGCCAACATTTGACATGGTTGAGGTGGTTTGCTATTTTAAGGGCTCTTGACAACTTCTGCGTCGTCTTTGCTCCATGATCCTCTACTCTGACTTTTCCTTGCTTCAGCCTATTCCCTACTCCACTATCTGCATTGTCGACTGTTGCGAATATAAGGTAGGAGCACACATTTAGCGCGGCGGAAGCATGTGAATAATAAAAATTTTACCATAATTAATCTAATTAATTATCTTTTATTAATCTAAATAATCTGAATGCAATACCCTAGGTGATTGATATGTTATTGAAAAACAATACTTATATTGACTGTCACCTTTGATCTAATCTGGTGGGTCTTTATGTTGAGTAGGAACAACTATTCCCCATGGACGATCTCGAACGATCTCTTCCATTCTTCCAGGCTATGGCTTATTTGTTACCACTGAGTGCTTGGTGGAAAGCCTGTAAGGACCCGACCTAAAAGTGGTCCTAAACCTGGTCCTTACTCAGCATGCATGGAAGTAAAAACATTTAAGACAACGTACATAAATAAAAATCCTTTGAAATTAAACATTCCAAACATAACCTTGATAAAAACAAAACAAGTTCCTGGCCAGTATTTATTCAAACAATCATAAATGGTTCAAACACAATATGCAAAATCTTCCTATGGACTTCGTGTCCAACTACATGCTGAATCAATGTAAATAAAACATAGAATAGACAGAGTGGCACCGGCAGCTCCCATGATCATACAACTCCTCTTCTAGCCATCCTGGTGCTGTCCCAAGTTACCTGATGGAAAAACCACAGAAGATGAGAGTGAGTACAAAGGCACTCAGTAAGAATCCCCAACCGGGGTACAGTAAGAAACAACGCATCATCTAGCATCCAAGTAAACATGCAAACAGTTACCAACATAGAATCCCTGAAATGAGTTGTCAATACAACTCCTGAGTCATCAAAAGTCTCTTACTTCCAACTTAGTAATCAGCTCAAAAACTAATCCCAACAGATATCCTCAAAGGTCTCTTACCTTCGGCCAATTAATCAACTCAAAAGCTGATCCCAAAAAGATATCATCGAAGGTCTCATACCCTTGGCCAAGTGACCGCTCAACAGCTGGTTCTGACCAGCTCTCCAAACTGGTCCTGGGACATCTGGGAGAGTACCCGAAGTCTGGCTCTAAACTCGGAAAGAAAAGGGTGTACTCACGAACCTTAGCCCGAAAGAGCTCTCAGCCCAGCGCCTAACGCTTGTGCGCGCACACCGCATGCTGCTGCAAACTGTGTAAATGTAGGGGCCTAGGGACATACTAGGCCAGTCCAAGTACGCATGCCTAAAGAATCGAAAGCGGTGTCACTGATCTACAGTAGTACGAGGCCCTCGACACTCAACTGTAGCAGCCTGAAAACCACCGACGCCTGAAGCTAAGAACCGGCCAAGGCAGGCTTACACCGTTGGCAGGGTTCCGCTCTAGCAGGCTACAGACTAGGCTTATACCGGTGTGGTAGCTACTCCACACCCGGCTGCCAGGGGTAAGGAATCTATCTTCATTGACCGATCGATGGGGACACATACGTTGGTCCACTCTCAGCCTCTAGATGATGACAACCTAACAGTTCTATCTATTATTTCACAACCCTGTTTCTTAACAAACAGACATGCTTCACAACAAATAACCCTCGCATAGTACTACGAGCTTAAAAATAGGAAATCAAGCATGTTGGAAGAACAAACCTAGCATGACACTAACATATGAAAACGAGAGTCAAACATGCTAGCAAAACAGATCAGCATAAAAGTTCCTATCCAATAAACATGCTAGTAACAGTAAACACAAGTAAACAGGAATGCAATCAAAGAAGTTTCGCAGGGTCCACACAACCCTGGCAAGAGATCCTTACTTGGAAATAAACAAAAAAGCACAACAAGTAAAATGCTCTTTGAGCTGTAGATCCAACAACCTAGCAAATAATAAATATAAACACGAATTAACAACTACCAACTAAACGGAACCAGGCAACTAAACACGCAAGGCTCAGGGAAGAATTTACTCTAAACCAAACACATGGCAGCTCAGTCAGCAAAGCACTTGGCGAAGGGTAAGCTTGGCAAAGGCAGCCTCGGCAAGGGCTCTCGACGAAGGACTCTCGGCAAGGCTTGAGGCGAAGCGACAAATAACTAGGCGAAGGGCTCGCTGGGGCAAAACTGAAGCGAAGGCAGCACAACGTTCGGCTCGGCCAAGCGAACGATGAGAACTCGACACTGAGCGTTCGTAAACTCAACTAAAACAAACAGGTCAATAGATTTATAAATCAAGCCACGGGAAACTAATCGGAGAGCGAGAAGAGCTCGACAAAACATATCTGAAGCGAATAGGCTGGCTGGCAAACACAGACGAAAGGGATCTGAGCGAGGCGAAGCTGTGATCTGACTGGATCTGTGAGGCTTTGGCGAGGTGAAGGCGTGTGGTAGGTGAGCGGCTGAGTAAACTGATCGACGAAGAAGAGAAGGTTTCGACGAAGGAGAAAGGGAAAAGTGATTTTGGCGATTGGGAGAAAAAGAGAGAAAAGTGAATTTGGAGAAGTGGCTAGGTATTTATAGTGTTGGAAAAAAGAGAAGGGATCCAAATGATTGTGACATATGTCTTTAGGCAGTTTCGGCTTCGAGTCCTGGCGAAGTCACATTTTTCTTTCTTTTTCCCTTTTTAACCAAAAGAGTCTCTAAAACTCCCCAAAAAGCAACACTAGCTCCAGAAACCTGAAACCGAAGAAAACCCAAACTCAGCAAAACAGAAATAGTCCTGACGCCCTGGATAATTACGGGACTACGGCCCAACAGAGAGCCGAGACACAGGCGCAGCTTGCAGCACAGAGAGAGGAGTCTAGGGCCCAAATAGCCCAGCTGACACAGTTGATTCAGCAAGCACCCCTAACTGCCCCAGCCCAAGTGAACCCTCTGGGCAGGCAAGAGCCTATTGTTGAGACACATGAGATTGATGGAGCCACCGAGTATGGCAGGTGGCTCAAGGATTTCTGTAAGTGGAAGCCCAGCAAGTTTAATGCTTCTGAGAACCCGCTGGTAGCAGCGAAGTGGTTGGCCAGGATGGAGTATATCTTTCGAGTGATGGGATGTCCTAATGTTCAGAGGTCGAAGTGTATCGCTCATGTGCTGACAGACACAACTGTATGGTGGTGAGAGTCCATAGATAGAGGCAAACCAGTAGGGTCTCCACCAGTTACCTGGAAATTCTTTAGAGCTGAGTTTAGAGCCAAGTACATTAGTGAAGAGGCTCAGCAGGAGATGGCAGAGGCCTTTTCAAGTCTGAAACAGGGAACTGTTAGCATAGCCGGTTATGAAAAGAAATTTTCAGAGTACAGCTATTTTGCTCCATAGCTCATAGCCACAGAGGAGCTCTAGATTAAGAATTTTTTTGGTGGGTTGAGAAGGAAGGTTTCTCAGGATGTACGAGCACTCACTCCTGAGACTTATGCTAGAGCTGTGGCATTGGTCACCATTTATAATTCAAAGTACCCGCCAATGCAAGCCTAGACGCCCCAACCCAGTTGTTCAGCAGTACTCTGGTCAGAAGAGGAAGTTTGAGTCTTCCAAGTGGACAACAGAATTGCCGTCAAGGTCAGTCTCGAGGTCGGGATCAGCGTTGACCCCAGCACAGACAGCAGGACCCTCAGCAGGGCGCAGTCAAGCAGCCGCCCCAGTGTAACAGATGTGGCAAGCCACATTTTGGAGTTTATGGAGCTTTGCCTCGAGCGTGCTACAAGTATGGCAAGGAAGGGCACTTGGCCAGGTTTTGCCCTCAGGATGGAGCAGTTGCCAGGCCGGCCCAGCAGTAGGGCCGAGTTTTTACTACGACTCGCTAGGAGGCGGAGAGGACTGATGCTACAGTTGCAGGTACGCTGCTTGTCTTAGATCACTATGCATCTGTATTGTTTGATTCAGGCTCGACCCACTCGTTTGCATCTGATTCATTTCTTAGACAAACTTGTTTGGAACTCGAACGTTTAGGGTTCGAGCTGTGTGTTACAACTCCTTCGGGAGTAAGTATGTTAGCCAGTGAGAAAGTTAAGAGTGGTCGGATATAGATATCCGAAGAGCTGTTAGTAGCCACCCTCGTAGTCCTGCTTATGAGTGGTTTTGATGTTATCCTTGGTATGGATTGGCTAGCTGAGAACCATACGATGATAGATTGCCACCAAAAAGAAGTCGTGTTTAGACCGCCCAGGAAATAGAGCTTCAAGTGGAGTGTGTCTGCCAACGATTTCAGCAATGAAAGCCCGTCATTTGATAGCTCGAGGAGCTTAGGGCTATTTAGCAAGGTTGTCAAGTAAAGATAGTGCTTCGTTGTCTGTTGATCAGGTACCAGTGGTGCAGGAGTTCACAGATGTTTTCCTTGAGGAGTTACAGGGTTTACCCCCGCAGAGAGAGGTGGACTTTACCATTGAGCTTGAGCCAGGGACTCTCCCTATCTCCAAAGCTCCGTATCGAATGGCTCCAGCTGAGTTGCGAGAACTTAAAGTACAGTTGCAAAAGATGCTTGACCGAGGATTCATTCGCCCGAGTATGTCCCCGTGGAAAGCACCTATTTTGTTTGTTAAGAAAAAAGATGGATCGATGTGCCTGTATATAGACTACCGAGAGCTGAATAAGGTCACAGTGAAGAACAAGTATCCTTTGCCGCGCATAGACGACCTGTTTGATCAGCTTCAGGGAG
>JBBMKA010068490.1:0-16187 GCA_037833695.1 Sechiopsis laciniata | reverse complement strand
AATTAGGTATCTCTTGTACTCTATTTAAACCCATTGTTGGGTTCATTATTAATTGAAGAATTAGAGAATTTGAATTTCCATCTTTCAACATGTCCGTTAATTTTGCAATCTTTGTTGAGTCGTGAATGTTTCCTTATTTGCTCGTTCCCAGGCACGTTCAACCGTGCGTTCTTTTATGAGGCAATGCAATATGTTGTATTTCTGATCCTATGCGTTCTTTTATGGCAATGTGTTGTATTCTATAAAAGCGTGTAAATTTATGTTCTTAGCCGCATTGTATCCATATTCTTAATGTTAGCCTAAATTTACCCTTCATGCAGAACATATGCGTAAACGTTTTAGCAATATTTCTTCTTTATCATACGATTATTTCTCTTAAAGTAACTAAAATACGATAGTAAAGAGGCCTAAATAACGCTATTATTTAGAGTCATCAGCAGCTAACATGTAGCAAAAGTAAGGAATAGGTAAAGCGTGAGCTCCATACTACACTAGGTCAAGTACTTTCTCTCAAAATGCATTAAAAGTAAAATCAAACTCTCATTTGAAGCTCACAACAATAAAACAGTGGGTTGTGTGCATTAGTGGGATGAATATCTCTAAATTATCCCTCAAACATGCAAGAGTCCTTAACATGAATCTAATGATCATAAATGTTTAGATGAAACAGAGTAACGATGGCGGTAGACATTTGTCAACTATAAAACGGAAATAGTGAACGAAAAACTTCAGATGAAATTAATCATTATCAAACAAAGGGAAACACGCCATTCTAGGAATTAAAACACGCTGAACAAAAAAAATAGGGAAAAGAATCACGAATTTGTAATTATGCAAAATAGCTGAAAACTGTTCGAACATACAAACACTAAACTACCCAATGGTTCATAACAGTAGTCGGAAATGTAGAAAATAATGCTAACTAAGAAATTTTGAATGTTTTAAAATAGCCATCCAAAAAACAAGGAAAAAACGGATACTCCCAAAAATAGAGTTGATAGAATTAGCGTCTGGTATTTCCTAAAAATATCTACTCAAGTCTCTCTTCCTCCAAATGTCCCATCTAATTTCTTTATAAAGGAACCTTCAATGAACGACCCAAATTCTAGGTCAGGTTTCTAACGCTTTCATCATTCCCTCTTAAGTTGTCACACTTCCAAAGCCCAAAATCCCCAAGATTCCCAATGAAGGCTTGCACGTGATAATTCTGAAGAACCCAAATTCTACTAAGTCCTCGACTAGAAATACTTCTAACATCGCTTGTTTGCCTTCAATCCCATTTGATGCAAAGTGATAGTTCTCCAATAGAGCATGATTTTGATTATCAATTTAGGAATTTGTAGGATATATATAAGAAAATTTGAATGAATTAATAGTTAAAATATGGACGAAAAGGGTAAAATCCATACGCATTCACAATTAGACATAAGAAAAGCAGTTGCGCATTCGCCAAATAAAATAATGCCATAACTACACTAATGTATGAATTACCACGTAGGTTGTGATAAGTCGAAGACACCTTCTCTTTGGACAAAGCGATTAAGCTTCAGAATGAAGTTTCTTCAACACTAAATCACTATAAGAGTTGTCACGCCCGGAGAAGCACGCTGCCGCACAAATCTAGGAGAATCAAATGAACGGAGATCCGAGGACGATGAATATATTCGAGAACATTCTAAGACTTGACTACCAAGTAATCAAGTCGTATATCAAGAGATGAACGAAAACCCTAAAGCGGTGGCCTACCCCAAAGAGTTATTCTGCCGCCCAGAGATCACGACCGAGAAACTTCTAAGAAGTCCTTGCATCAGAGGCAGCCGCCATTTCTTATTATTCGCTATTTACTTGTTTTCAGTAGCATAGGAGTAGATTGTAGTTTTCCTTTGTATAGACTATTTCCCTTAATGTAATTTCATATTTTATTCATTGCATTTTCTTCATCTTTTACTATGTTTAACTAAATTAGAGGCGAATGGTTGGTTAATAAATGTAGGAGCACATGTTAGGAATGCCTTGTAGTTGATTATTTTATCATGTTGGTTAACTTGTTAAGCATTTTTCGATTAGTTACCCACATCTGCTCAGTGATAGCTCTCAAATAGAGCATAAATTAGGTTAGTTTATTACGCATTTTTCTATGGTTCAAGGGGAATAATCGAGCTATAAAAGACTCAATGCAAGTAAAGCTGTTAGAAATCACATGCATTCATCATTTAGCGCATTAAGGGCTCAACATCTCATTTTAGAGTAAAAGAGTGAATAAACTGTGCTAAATGTGATACAATACAGGAAATGCGAAACTTAGGTGTTGGGGAACAAATCAATGCAAACAACAAAATACAAACGCAACACGATGCAATCATAAGGTAGTCGCGTTCGAGGAATCATGCTAATAAGGAAAGAACAGAAAATCAATCAAGCAATCAATTTGGCGTAAATCAAAAAATTGCAGCAGAAATCAAGGAATCATGTATTGATGAAGATATTCCAGCTCACCAAAACTTGAAAGCCAAGAAAATCAACTCTATATATAGCAAGAAAGAAGCTGCAATCGGGGAGCTGGTGAGGGTGGCCAGAACTGGTAGGTTGGCTAAAAGCCAATCTGCGTGAACCAGAACGGGTGGTGTTCGTAGGAGCCGATGACAAGGAGTCTACACACTTCACAACCGTGCCAATTTCTATATGTTATTTTAATATTTTATTAGTTAGGAGTAGATTATAGAACTGTTACAACTTTTAGTAATGAGATATCCAAAATTCTCTTATTATTTGTTGTTCATTTCTATGTCTCATTAGATAGAAGCTATGGTGATAATTCGTATGTAGAATACATGTTAAAATTGTAGGTTCTTAGCTTTTATACTGCTGAAATTTTACTTTCAAGTATACGTTGATTAGCTACCCACATATGCTAACCTTCAGTAAACTAGGAAGAGGGAATTGGAGGCAGGTCCAGTATGTTACGATAGGTTCATCGTGAGAACTCTCGCATGATTTAAGGAGTTAGGAATAACCTTACTATCCCACGTGTCACCCAAGTTTAGTATGAATAACTGTTGTAGAAGTCGAGTTAGTCATAAATCATTAAGTGCGGAAAACACTTATTAAGAGGGAAAGTGTGAAATCTAATTACCAATATTGCATATTCAGCATCTTCTATATCCACCATTTTCACCTATGCTTATTTGTTTATAGCATACATAGAGTCTAAGAAAAACCAAAATCAACCATCAGTTACATGCTTTTTATTTACTTGCACAACTCTTAAATTAGTAAAAATAATTCTAGACCTCAATCCCTTTGGAGATTGATAATTTACTTATTACTTGCTAAAATCTGACAGTGTATACTTGCGTGTAGCGATTCCGAAGGCACACTTAGCAATAAGCTAAGCTTAGAATCCATTCATTACGTAGTTATATCGCAACGAATAACAACCAGTCACTCAGCCATTAATAAACTTGAAAAGGAAATTAATGGGAGATCATAACATAATACATTAGGTTATGGAAGATCTCTTGTATAGTTAAAGAGGAGTTAGGAATAGCCTTCTTACTAGTGCATGCGACGTCCTATGTTTGGTATGACGAGTCACAGCCGAAGCTGAAGTCACTATAAATTAATAAAAGTAGAAGTAATCATTAGGAATAGCAAATCATGGAGTCACGCCTTACTGCACAAGCATAACTATTGTTGTTCCGCATTTGTTCTCTCACCTAAGCCTTAGTTAATTCGCATTTTAGACAAAACCAATCCATCAACACCACATATTAAATAGAACTAATTCTAGACATCAATCTCTACAGTGAACGATATTATATTACTTATCACTTGCTGCATCTTCGCATGAGTATACTTGCGTGAAAAGCAATTCCAAAGTGTAGGACTTTGCAATAATACCTTTCACTTAGAATTTATCTTTAGAATAATTATACTGTATCGAATAATCGCATCACAAAGCTATCGAAATTCCTGGCTCCTACAATTATAAAAAGCATCAGTGAGATTATGGGCAACTAGCTTTAAACATTCAATTTTTACTCTTAAAACCCTACGTTTTCCTAAATTTTCGATCCTAGCTCTTAATTGATCATGCATTGCATTTTATGTACAATTTCCAAGTCTCATTCAATTATATCTGTAAAAATGTTCTAATAATGCAAAAAATCATATGAAAAGACTCACCATAATGACTTAATAACTCTCCGATTGATAGTAATTAAGAGTTCTTCAACCAATATTACACTGTTGAGGCAAAGCAAGAGAGGTTTGTCGAGTTTGTCAACCTGAAGTAGGGCAACATGACCATTACTGCTTATGATAAGAAGTTTGTCACCTTCGAACATTTTTCTTAAGAGTTGATACCCACCAAAGAGCTCAAGATTATAGCATTTATGAACAGGCTAAATTTTGAAGTGACTCAGGATGCTCGGGCACTAAAGCCTCAAACATATGCTAGAGTAGTGAATATGGCACATACCTATGATGCCAAGTATCCGAAGAAGACGTCTTTTGGAGGAGCCTCTGAGAATGCAATCTAGAGTGTGGGCCAAAAGAGTAAGTTTAAGGCTCTTAGGTCATTTGGATCTAAGAGTCAGTAACGTCATTTCGATCACTTTAAGGTCAAGATAAGCAACCTTAGTAGGGCAGAGAGTAGGATATAGTTAGGCAGCCACCCCATTGCAAAAGTTGTAACAAATATCATTTTACTGTTTATGAGGTTCTCTAAGGACTTGCTACTTGATAACTCTTCATTAGAGAATTATTTAGGCCATTATCTTAAAGAATTCTAACTGATTTGTGCATTAATTTGAGTAATTCTTAGAATTAGAATGACATTTCGATAGAAGATTTATGTAAATATCTTGCATATGATTTTTAGGAGCTTAGGATGAAAAAATAAGGAAAAATAAAGTTTTTAGAGTAAATTGTGGATGTCAAACATTTTTCTTACTTAAATGTTAAAGATCCTACACTTCGCAAAATTCTTGTTATATCTACAGGAGTTGGGAACATGGTTAGCTTCACATCCAGAGGAATAGTGGTCATTGGTCCTTGGTAGTTAATTCATCTGTTTAAAGATGTGGTTTACTAAATTGATTTAATACGAACAAGTTCAAAAGAAGACCTCAAACCTATAACAAATGTTGGTTTTGTTGCTTTCATGGGTAGTATAGTTGGCTTCTATAACTTCACAACTTTTTGGTATTTGTTTATTCTTATCTTTCTCTTTTTTTCACTTAATTGTGATTGAAATTGAATATTATTCTAGGATTTGAATTCTAATTTGAATGGAGAATAAGAATTTTATGACTGAAGAATCTTGGATGGAACTAGAAATGTTGGGAATGCAACTGTTCAATTTTACTCTATGTATAATGTGATCCTTGCCTTTT
Source organism: Sechiopsis laciniata (assembly GCA_037833695.1). Classification (NCBI taxonomy): domain Eukaryota; kingdom Viridiplantae; phylum Streptophyta; class Magnoliopsida; order Cucurbitales; family Cucurbitaceae; genus Sechiopsis; species Sechiopsis laciniata. The sequence goes on along the minus strand of JBBMKA010068490.1, from coordinate 10,791 downwards.
TTAGTAGAGTTTGGCTATTTTTGGTTATGGCTTTTTATTGTTGCCTTGCAAGTTTGAAATTAGCTATGATTTGAACAGGGGTATTTCATTTCATCTTTGGTTTTATGCAACATTTGAATAATAAAATTTTGTTATATTGTTTCATTTGAAAATTTATTATTAATTTTCATAAATAAGTTACTATTTGAGTTTTAATTAATGTTAACAGATTGATACAAGAGAGTCATACACAAAGATGAGTTGAATGAAGTGCATGTGGAATGGAGAGAATTTCTAGTACCTACATGTGAGTTGGATGCAGTGCGTGTGGAAAGCTGAATATATTTTGGAACACTACAAACTTTGAAGAAACATATTTCATATTCTTTTTAGTGTATGCAGTTATTTTTGGAAATAGTTGTGTTTTATTTTGGAATGGGGTATTTTTTATGTATATTTAGGAAGACAACTTTGAAAAATATTTCAAAGTTCGAAGTGTGGTTCCATATATTCCTTTTTTTTATTTTGTTCTATTAAAAATATATATTATGTTTATGTTTATTACATTGAAATATTTTGTAATTTAAAATTGGAAATCTCTCCAATTGTAATATATCATTTGATAGGATGAACAATAAAAATTAATAAATTTGACTATCTTTTTTTTCATAAAAAGGTATATTCCTTGACGTTTAAAAGCTGTCAACCAATTCTTTCGTTGACGTATACCAAACGCCAATCCATGTACATTTACTTGACGTTTCAAAACTACCATTGACATTCACAAAACGTCAACAAAACACTTGATTGACATTTATAAATCGTAAACCAAACCAACACATGACGCTTATTGTGTGTCACATTCTTACGGTCTTGACATTTTGAAAATGTCAATTATATCATTGGATGACTATCGAGGAATTTTCGAATATCGACACCACGCAGTTTAAATAAATTGTAAATATTGGAATAATGATGGGGAATGCTCTGGTTTCGTTGAAGCGAAACTCTACCTCAAACTATTATGCGTTTGTGTAAACTCTCTAGGTTGCTCAAGTGCACGCAGTCCTTGTTGTAGCAAGTTTTAAATAAGTAAAGGTCATCTCCACGAGGATTATTTGCGTGTTTTCTTTCAATTTTCAAGCAAGAGTCAGTGATAAATAGTAATGTAATTATGAATGCGCGAAATATTCTAAAAGTAGCGAAATAATGAAATGAACATTATGAGACTAAGCATCAGAAGGGCATAAGGTTTTCGGATGCTTCATAGAAGTGATAGAGGGTAGCGAATAGCGAATGACTGATAATCTACTCTTGGCTCTCTCAAGCTCTAGTACTTGGCTCTCTCGAGCTCCTAGTCTGGTTCTCTCAAACTCAAACAACAATTAATTCAGCAATCAGCATTAGGCGAACCTGATCTTTAAGTGTTATTTAATTAGCAAGCAAAGCTTAACAATCCTAATGTTATACATGCAAGTTCACTCTATTTCTTTTCTCTCAAAAGCGAAATAAAGATATACAAACGGTTTGTCAGACGCAATGTAAAAAAATTTATATAGCATGCATAATTAGTTCAACTCGCTACCTCTACGCCCCTACGAACACCCTACTTCCCCTTAATCTTCCGATGACAGATTTAGCTACTCATAATGTAAGATAGGAACTAAATAAGCATAAAAACAATGATCATGTTCATTGAAACTAAATAGTTAAGTCTACACCTAAGTAAAAACAAGTAAATGAGCAAAGGATAAAGAAAACTCCTGATTCTATAACTCTGAAAACGTCTCCGGCGAAAATGAGTCTCCGGTTACAAAAGAACAGCAACAACTTCTATGGAAAGCAAGTAAACTATCTACAAAAGCAAAAAAGTGCAACTACGGCTTCAGTGAAATACACCGACAGCCTAAAAACTAAACAGAATAAGAACTTTGGTCAGAAAACTGGGAGAGTTAGAATTTCTGGATGACTTTTGCTAAAATGGCCGACCCTTGAAACGGAGAAGAAGCTCGCTATTTATAGGCCTCCCGACAATGTCTGCGAAATGCTGCTCCACGATCTCTTCTCTGCCAAAATCTTGCTCCACCTCTGACATTTCCTGCTCCACGATCCGCGTTGTCGAGTGCGTCAGAGCGGTTGCAAAGCGACGATTGAGATTAAACGATGAGCTTTGGATCTTTGTCACGAGTCCCTTACTTGAGATATTTTTATGACTCATCCCCTTCCGCTAGATTCCTCCTCTGCTGCGGCGATATGGGATGTTTTCCAAGATGGCTTCGCTAGACTTTTCTTCGCTTGAGCGAGGTTCTCCTTTGGTAGTTTTCGCTTCTCTTCCCCAAGAATGCTGGAAAAAAAACTAGAAAATATCAATTCTTTTGAATACTTAATAAATTCAAACATTCATGCATATTTCGCTAAAGCAAACCTCTAAAAATTATCCTAAATAAAAAACTATAGGATATTTTGCTTAAGCTCATTTTAGTACACGGGGGCGAAATTCATGCAGACTTATATTAATTTTAGTGAAGTTTGTATGAAAATATATTATTTTAAGCTACTTCAACTCCCAATTCTTAAGAGTTATCAATAACACTTTAACAAGCGTCAACTATAGTGACTTTAGTTGACTGTCGATTCGTTGACGCTTTCAAAAGAATCAACTAGACTATAGTTGACATTCTGTGCGCGTCAACTATCATATTTTTTGTAGTAATGAGTTTTAGTATTGCTTTTCACCCTTAGACAGATAGTCAGATAGAGAGAGTGAACAGATATTAATGGATATGTTGCATGCCTGCATCCTAGATTTTCCTTGTAGTTTGGATCATCACTTGCATTAGATGAAGTTTGCCTATAACATATTAGAGGATATGTTCCGTTATTTTAAGTTATATTTTGCCATGCATCAGTAAAGATCCATGTTTTAAACTCTTAGATAAACGAGTCTTTAAAATATATTTTCTTGATTAGAGAGACATATCTTGATCAATATCAATCAATACTGAAAATTCAAATAAAAATTAAGTTGGAACATTTATCTCTAGATTTTCTCTATGAGTTCGTGGTGTATTTAACACAATAAAATCAAAACACAATGTACAAAAACTAACATAAATCTAAAATTATCCTATATATAACCCTAACTTAAATCTAATAAATGGAAACAAATCTGGCCTAACTAACTTTAATCTAACAAAATTCGTGAACAATAAAACAAATATTCCACAATTAAAAAAGTACACTTAAAGTATTAAAAAAAAACTATCATTATAGCGCTTGAGAAGCAATAGCAATGGCAACTAGTTATGAGTAGCGGTGGTGGTTTACACGAATAACGGTGATGAACGAAGAAGAGGATTAAAATGGGAAGAAGGGAAAGAAAAATCGAACGTTAAACATGTTCTACAGTCCAACTTTAAAAGGGGATTCGCTGACGGTTTATTTTAAAAATCAATATCTAATAATTATAAGCCAAAAATCCTTACTCTCAGCATATAGGTCCTATATACCGATGGTGTCTGATAGCTCTCAAATGGAGAGTAATTAAGGCTAATATCTTAATGTATTCTAATGGTATTGTGAATTAATTGAATGAATTTTAGAGTTAGAATAACATAAGATGGGAAATTTATATAAATAAGATGCATGTATGATTTAGGACCTTGAATATAAAAAGCTAAGGGAAACTTTTTTGAATAAATTGTGAATGCCGAAGCTTTTTGTACTTTAAAGATCCCATGACTTGCTAATGTCTTATTATATCTGTAGGAGCTGGGAAAGCTGTTAGCTTCGCACCAGAGAAGCAGAAGGTCACAAAAAGGGTAGATTCAAAAGATCTTCTAGACCAAATCGCGAGAATCAGGGGATATGCTTTCAAAAAGATAAATATGATAAAATATATTTCCAAATTCAATTCTGATTTAGAGCAAAATATCTTCTCCAATTTTAACTCTAAATATGATTCCTTAATCTACAAGGTTCATTGAAGCCTATAAATAGGAGAAGAACGAAGGGGAAAAGTGTGCCTGTTTTCGAAGTTCTTCTCCCGCATTCGAAATTAAGGTTTCTGAGCGAAGTTCGTGGTCCTAGTGTCAAGGAGTACTGTTCTTCAGCAGCCATCGTTTATCTATTTATTGCTTTCCAGTCTTACTTTCCTTTGTTTCCTTTCCGCAATGGCAATTTGATTTTCATAGGAACTTAGTTGTTATTCAGTTGTTTCCCTTTTTCTACTGATTATTAATACAATTTTAGTTTTATCTTTTTATCTAATGTCTATCGCTTTTATCATGTTATTTATATTCGTTAATTGCATGACTAGCTAGACATCTTAGGTCAAGGTTAAAGGGATAGATTGTAGAAGCATGTATTAGAGTATAATGGAGTTGTTAATTGAAACATGTTGAATTATGGTCATAATTTATAGTAAATGTCGACCAATCAACCACATGAACTTGTAAGTTGCTAAGTCAAAAGAAGAGATAGCTTAAGTCTAATTCACAAGTTCATTAGGTTAGTGTAAGCTCTCTTGTACATTTAAAAAGAGTTTAGAGATAAACATTCTACTATTGCATGCGACGAACTAATTAGCAACTGGAATCAGAGTCAGCATGAACGAATGCAGAAGAAAATTTTTATTCTAAGTGAAGTGTGGCATTTACTACTCATCAACTAGTTACCCTAGGAATTGCTAGACATTCACCACAACCTTAACCCAAGCCTTATTTATTTTACTTTCGCATTTAGGATTAAACCAACCAAAATTTCAAAACATATTCTTTGCTTTCTTGCACAACTCTTAGATTAATTAACTAATTATAGACATCAATTCATGTGGAGAACGATTAAATAACTATTTGTCACTTATTGCACCTTCGACTGTGTATACTTGGGTAAAATGCGATTCTAAAACGTAGAATATTAGTAGTAGTATCTTACTTTTACAAATTTATCTTAATTATATTGCACAGAATTATCGCACCAGTGTCGTAGATCATCGATGTATAACAATAAGCATTTCTCCCTTTTTCATTTTGAGAGAAATATGTTGATCGTGTTTGACATCGTCAGTGTAGAGAAACTATACGATGATAGTATTAAGGATCGTTGGCATATAGCCAGACGTATTTCTCTTTTTTTTCATTTTGAGGAAAAATAGGTATGGTTATACACCAATAATATAGGTCATCGTTGGTGTATATGTTCATATACATCGACGGTGGCTTAGAGTGCCAACGTATAGCCTTACATATTTCCCCCTCCCCCTTTTGTTTTAGAGGGAATTATGTTGATATATGTTGCGATAATTCAGTGCAATATAATTAATCTAAAGATAAATTCTAAGTATAAGACACTATTGCTAAGGTCCTCTACGTTTTTTAATCGCATTCTACGTAAGTAAACGCAGTCGGGTATGCAGCAAGTGATAAGTATTTATTTTATCGTTCTCCATAGAGATTCATGTCTATAATTAGTTAATTAACCTAAAAGTCATGCAAGAAAAGTAAATAAAATGTTTTTGGGGTTTTGTTGGTTATAATCCTAAATGCGAATTTAAGCTAAATAAGACTCGGGTTAAGGTTGTGAAAGCGTCTAGAAATTCCTAGGGTAACTAGTTGGTGAGTAGTAAATGTCATACTTCACTTATCTAAATGTTTACTTTCGCATTCGTTCACACTAACTTTGACTCTCGCCGCAAATTAATATAGCTTTATAAACAGTTGTCTCATGCAATAGTAGAACGTTTATCTCTAAACTCTTCTTTAAAATGCAAGAGATCTTACACTAACCTACTGAACATTCGAGTTAGCCTTAAGTTACTTCTTCTCTCAAATTATTAACTTGCAAGTTCATGTGGTGGCCAATTGACATTTACTATAAATTAAGACCTTATTCAACATACATCATTTATCAACTCCCATTACCTAGTTCATTGCTTCTACAAATTTGTACCCCTTAACCTTCGCCTAAGATGTCTAGCTATACATGAAAGTAAAAAAGATAAATAACATGATCAAAGCAAAAAATATAGCAAAAGAATAAAAAAAGAAAAACTAGGATTTATATAGGTTGTTGTCTATGTGATAATACCGAGTTGCAAACAAATAAAGAAAAACCTAACACCTACTACAAAGTAAATAACGAAAGCTAAAGAAAACTAAGATAAATTGACGGTAGCTGTTGAAGGGCACAAATCCTTGTCACTAGGAATCACGAACTTCGCTTTGAAACCCTAATCCCAATTGCAGGAGAAGAACTCCAAAAACAGGCACACTTTTGCTCTTCGTTCTTCTCCTATTTATTGGCTTTAAGGAGGCTTTGGAATCAAGGAATTAAATTTGGAGTTGGATTTTGAAAAGATCTTTTGTTTTAAATCGAAATTTAATTTGAAAATATCTTTTATCGCATTTTATCTGTTTGGCAGCATATCCTCTGATTCTCGCTATTTGGTCTAGAAAGATCTTGTGATTCTGTAACTTCCAAAGTGTCTGTCGTCGCATTCCGGACTTCCATTCCTCTATATGAAAAGCTAATAATATTCTCACTCCTATAGACATAAAAAAAAATTAGCGAAGCGTGGGATTTTTAGCTTTTAAGTATGAAAAGCGTCTGACATCCATAGTTTGCTCTAAAACACTTTAGTTTTCCTTAACTTTTTATTCTAAGCTCCTAAAAATTATATGCAAGATATTTATATAAATATTTTATCTTAATGTCATTCTAACTTCCAAAATTATTCAAATTTATGCACAAATCACTTAAGATAATAGCCTAAATCACTCTCTAATTGAGAGTTATCAATATACATCATCAGGCACTATATCGTCAATGTAGAGCTTATATTTGACAACGATGTCTTATACTTTCGGCGTCTATTCTTATACACCAATGATAATCACATCATCGGTGGATAGTAGCTATACATCGACAACGTATATTATATAAGCTGACGACATTTAAACCTCAGCATATGTATTACGTTAGGAATTTCACTTATTATTGTAGTGGATTATTCTTGAACAAAGTGATGAGTTATAAATAACTCATAAGTTATTCAAACCAATGTTCCAAACATGGATTGAGTTATGATAGTTCAACCTCCATTACATAAAAATTGTCTCCCAAAACTGTAATGCCTCATATTTTTTTAATTATTTTCCTTATTGGTATTTAATTATTAAAGATTATTAAATTCAATAAATATATTTTACCTAATTTAGATATTGTATGATTTTATTAAACTAATTACTCCTCAAAATATTTTAAACGATTTTCCTAAATCCTTTCTTCTTCTTTTTTTTTAAATCCATTCCTTTGTCTAAAAGATCTAGATTTGTGTTGAGACTTATAAATGGGCATTTATAGTTATTGGCCTCTACACTTTCAAAATCCAAAGTCATTCATTCTCTCTGATCTCTTTTTTATTCCACACAACATCACCCTTATTCTTTACTCTGAAACTCAACGACATCTTTGTACCCTCGTCTCAAACTCTGCAACATCTTCTCCTTTATCTATTTCTGTTTTCTTCTTGAATTTTGTGTCACGTGTTGTGTCTTGATTTCGTGCTAGTTGGATTCGTTATTGTATTGGTTGCTCATTCGCTACCAAATTTATTCAAAGTAGTGCTTAATAAATGATTTTCTTAGAGTGGTGTATCGATCAAATTGTTAGCCAGATAAAAGTTCTCCCTTACTAGGGTTTGTGGCAACACGTAAAAAGAATAATTGCATAATTGTTCTATACAAATTCTTGTTTCATGAAATTCTTTTTGGACTTATTTTTTGTGTTTCGTGCTCCCGAGATATATTAGAGACAGCAGTTTATGTTGTTAGACTGTCATAGCCATCAGAGATGTATGCAAGTAGAGTTTGAACAAGCTGGCTTAAAGAATTTATGTATTGCTTTAGACGTTGATTTTTATTAGATTGAGGTGTGATGTTAAGTAATGGTTGTTATATTATCGATGAGCATGTATCGTTGACATAGCATGGATTTTGATGAGAATCTTTGGTTGTTAAGCATATATGATTATATAAATAGACTGTGTTGAAGATTGATGTTTTCTAAGAATGAGTTTAGTAGTAGACTTGGATAGTCTAGGTGTTGTAGTTTGTTTATGATTCCTATAAACCTTAGGTTTATTAAGATTGCATTCTAACTGTTTGACTTGTGCTCGTATGAATTATGTGAACCTAATATAGATTATGGAAAGTATGTAGCTTATTTGAACTAACATGACTATTAAGACGATAGCATATAGATACTGGTTTCAGATATGGCAAGATGCCACCAAACTTTTATTCTTATGTTTTGATGATAAAGCGAGTATGTTGATTCTATGTAGGTCTGTACTTGATGTCTTATTTTTATTGAGTCTCTAGTAGAGTGATCCACAACTTATGAGCTAGTAATCTTGTTAGTTTTTTATATTGTGGACTTATTGGTCCTCTGTTGTTGCTATTGTGGGTTTATTGACCCATGTTGTTGCTATTACTGGCTTACTAGCCATGATGTTGTTATTATGAACTTTTTAGTCCATATTGTTGCTATTGTGGAATTGTTGATCTCTTTCTTCTATACTGCTAGTGGGTCTCAATGGGATGATTTAAATCACATGTTCGTACTACAGGTTAATGGGCTCTAATTGGAGAGTCTTATCCCATTTTAGCTTGTTGTAACTAGGTTAGTATTATGTAGGTTAGAACTGGTTGCAGTCCAAACAAGCTCATCGACCTTGGCCTTATGCTAAATAATAACTAGTTATTATTTAGCGCAAGGCCAAGGTCGATGAGCCTGTTTGGACTAAAGTGATATTATCTATGTATGTGATTGTATAATTCAAGTTCAAGTTATTGCTTGCGTGAATATCTTGTAAACGGGATCATGGTTGAGTATTTTTTACTCACCTTTTATTATAACCATTTTTCCTAGGTTCTGGAGTAAGTCAAGGAGGCTAACTGAGAAGAGCCAAGAAGATCATGGGCACGGTCTTTAGACAATCTATTTTCCGCATTAGACTTAATTAGGACACCTAAATAAAATTTTTCACACTTATTTTAGCTTAACTCTATTTTATTGTATTAAGAATAACCTTGTCTTTTTTTTCTTTTTTTTAGTACATATCGGGGGGAGGGAGGCTAATACCGATTCTCGGGATCGAACTTGTGACGCTGGTGTCGAACTGGTTTACAACCAAACAATGAAATCATTGCGCCACTGACCTATTTGGTAAGAATAACCTTGTCAAATACTTTTAATATTATTTTAATGCAAATTTAGTTTTTTTCCCAAATATTTAGTTTTGTTCGTTATTACATTTTTTTTTAGTACAAGGTTAATACATAATTAAAGTTATATATGCATGCACAGTAATGATCCTAAATATCTAAGTAGAAATTTCAGATAATTAATTTAACTAAAGAATTTAAACAAAAAGTTAAGTTAAATAATAAGTTTAGTCCGGAAACATTTAAGTTTTTAGCAATATGTCTTGGAATTTTAAGTTTTCAATTGTGTGTTTAATATGGTATCTAAGTTTTATCAATGTCTTAGGTCAACATTCACGGACTTGTTATATACAAAATTAAAAATTGAAGGACCGTATTAGACACATTTAAAGTTCATTACATGCAAAATTAAAAAATTCAAAAACCTATTAAATACTTTTTTATGTTTAAAAGACTTATATATAAGCTAAAAGTTGTTTGATATTTAAATATAAGAGTTCAAAACTACACTTATAATTTAAACTAAAAGTTAATGATTGTTTGATAACCATGGGTTTCTTTTTAATTAACACAAACCTTGAAAGATGAAGCCTATAAATGATAGCTAGTCAATTTTTTCCTTTGATATCGATTGTTACATGTATTTTAAAAAATCAAGTTAAATTTAGAAAATTTGGGTAGCTTTTTAAAAATATATGTAAAAAAATAGATAACGAATAAGTAAATGGATAGTGAAAATAGTATTTATATGCCTTATATTCAAAAAAAATTAAACGCTTACTAAATAGGATATAAGATTGTAAATTTGTTTTGTTAAATTAGAAATTTAGTCTTTACGGTTTTAGATTTGTTTCTATTCAGTTCATAAATTTTAAAAAGTGTTGAACAGATCTTTAAACTATCAATTTTGAGTTAGTAGGGTTTTAAATTTTCAATTCTGCATTAATATTGATATATTTCTTTTTTTTTAGGGTTTAGAGTTTAGAGGCATTTGTTTATACATGAAATCCAATTATATATTTAATAGATAGTAATTTATATATATATATATGATAAAGCATTTGTTGTCTTTTAAGTGTGGGACTCGAACGTGACCACTTTATTGATTATGTTTGTTTTCTATTTTTGAAATCGTGTTTAAATTTATTGAATTATATATATATATATATATATATATATATATATATATATATATATTCACTAGACAAAAAATTAAAATTTTATCATTCTATTAAACATATGTAAGCATTTTTTAAAGTTCAATATCTAAATAAATATAAAATTGAAAATTTTAAGCCCCATTTATACTCTTCTCTTTTTTTTTTTAAATAACATAAACCTCAAGGGTGCGTTTGGAGCACTGGTTATGTAATTGTAGACGAAGGGTTATGATAAACAGTGGGTTATAATAAACAGTGGGGTATAATAAACAGTGTTTGAGGTGCAGGTTATTATAAGAAGAGTTATGATAAACGGTGTTTGGGGTGTAGGTTATTATAAGAAGAGTTATGAAATTTTTTTTACAATTTTTTTTAGTTTATTAAATTTAAATTAAAAAGTTAACAAATAATTAATAATTTTTTTT
>JBBMKA010068439.1:0-48116 GCA_037833695.1 Sechiopsis laciniata | reverse complement strand
TATTATATAAATCAATTATTTTATTATCTTTCTTCATCCACCACGACCACTCCTTCCATCTTCTTCTTCTTTCTTTTTTTTTTTCTCTGGTTCTGCAGCTAATTTCGGCCGATGACCCGACGACCCACCTCCATGTACACCTGAAGTTTTGATTTTTTTAGTTTCTTTTTTTTAGTGGGGGAAGTTTCTTTTTTTAGTTTTTTTTTTTAAGTTGACACGACGTCGTTTCAAGGTGTGTTAAAAATTAAAAAAAAAAATAACAAAAGGCTCTCTAGGCGCGTGCCTTTTGCGCTCGAGCGACTAAGAAAAAGTCGCACAAAGGCACGCGCCTAATGTTATGCGCTGCGACTTAGTAAGGCGAGGCGCAAAGTCTGCGCCCTGTGCCTTTTTAGGGCTTTAGTGCGCCTTTCAAAACGCTGGTTGAGGAAGATGAAATTCATGCACATAGATTGCCGAATGCTTACGATGACCTTTGAGACCAAGCACATACAAATCATGTTCAATGAGGACCCCTCGTTGACTCGAGCCAAAGTGTCATTGAAGATGTTGACCAAAAAATGTTTAGAGGAGGACTGAGGGTATCTGGTTGAGCTACATGGGATGAAAGTTGAGGAAGATAGGAATATGATTGAAGGGCGGCAAAACCAAAATTATTGGTTTTTTTTTTTTTAATTCATAATTTTGTAGAATTGAAATAATTGATTTGGTTCTATATTTTATGAGATCTCCTTTGAATTCTCTTGACCCACATGTCATTATCTTGTAACTCTTATTGGTTTCTCCTGCACATGCTTATCTCATTTTCTAGGCCGCTAACTATCTACTAGTGCGTACATGCTTCTCAAAGCATTGAAACCCTACGATGGTAGAAGGCACCCAATCAGTTTAGTCAAGCCTTGCTCATTACGTGACCTTATTATATTATGATGCCTTGTCATGTATGTCATCATCTATTGGTTGATATAATTAAATTTACCCCAATCCACTGCTTAAGTTTTTGGTTGATTGATGATTTAACCTAATTCAACATGGTATCGGAGTAGGAGATCATGAGTTCGAATCCTTGCCAAGTCATTTCCTCTCCAATTAAAATTAAATTCCACTTGTAGGGCATTTCTCAAATTTCTAAACCCACAAGGGAGGGAGAGTGTTGGTTGATATAATTAAATGAGTAATACTTACCTAAGGGTGGGTAAGTATTTTTGGAAATACGTATCCCACCTTAGAACCACATGTTTTTACTTTTCTTAAAAAAATTGGCTTTGATTGATGGAGAGAGAAATGTTAAAGTGGAGAGAAAAATTCCAAAAAGTAAAAACATGTGGTTTTAAGGGTGGGTAAGTATTTTGGAAATACTTACCTACCCTTAGGTAAGTATTGCTCTAATTAAATTTATCCCAACCCACAGCTTAAGCTTTTTGGTTTATTGGTGATTTAACCTAATTCAACATTATCACTCTCATTTTCTATAACATGCGTTCTACAAGTTTATGTAGGTCCTTGGACTCATAAACATAATTTTATTTTTCTCTTTCAATAAAGGACCACGCCACACACTAAAGTATGCACATTCTTGTCTAGTTTGACCATGACAAGATTTCACATAAATATATAACCCATCATTTCAACTTTTCATTCACCAAGATATATATATATATATATATATATATATATATATAATGACAATATGTTCCCCTAAACATACCTACAAGATACACCATACACATTATTTTAGATAGTTGGCTGTATGTTATATGTCCAACAGGTTGTGAGATTGACATCAAGAGAGCCATTTACCTTAAGTGGACTAAACACACGGTCAAACAATTTACTCACTCTAATCCCTTGATTGGATTCACCAAAGCCCAAGAAAAACACTTCAATAGTCAAAATACAACTCTAATCCCTTGTTGCATTCTAAGCAAGAGGGTGGCAGATGGTATTGACTATCTTTTTGGCATTGCTAGATGATTTCTTTGGTGTGGAACCAACCCAGTAAAGAGTTTGGCATTGAGATGACAAGACCAATAGAATGCAGAGGGATGATCATGAATTATTATTATGCCCTTTAGTGAGTGTGTGTTTTCTTTGTGAAAAGTAGGGTTGTGTGCTGTTTTAAGAGTTTATGGGGTGAGAGGAATATTAGAATTTTCAAAGGAGTGAAGATCACTTTGGAGATGTTTGGCCCATGGGTATGAGACGATCTGGTATAGACCACCTGCTATGTTCATGTTTGGCCCACGGGTATGTTCCAATTAATTTAACTCCCGCCTGCTTTACTTAAATTGCCGCCCCCAACATGATTTAAGCCACCGACTCTCAGACCATTTTTTTTTTACAACAGTTATTGTTTTTTATTTACTTATTTCGTTGGTATATTTTCAGCGGCTCTACATGTTTGTTTTTCTTTTCTTTTATTTATTATTATTTTTTTTTTATAAACACTACAAAATTTCTGTTAAATGAGAATTGGAACTTAGACCTTCAACTTCTTAAGATGATGGTTTAACTAATTTAGATATACAACCCTATTTAAAAGATTATTTCAAAAACAAATATATTCATTTTTAATATGTTACAAAAAAAGAGAAAAAGAAAAATGATTAATTACAAATTTCATCCTTATAATTTAGAAAAGTTTGAATCTAATAATAATGTTGAAAATTAGAATTAAGTTGCATGGTTTTGTAGAAATTTAAAATTTAATCTCTATCATTTAAATAAAAAAAAAGAAAAGAAAAGGAAGTAGTCTCTATAATTTTCCTATTCTTATGTACCAAAATTTGTCGTGATAGATAGATAATTTTATTTATTAATACAACAACAAAAAAATTGAAGAAAATATTTGAATCTTAATCTCATGTTGATCGCTAAACAAAAAAGATAAATAGTTTTAAATTTAATCTCAAAACATTTTCCATGTAAAGTTTAAAAGAAGTTAAATATTATTTTTGTCTTTGAACTTTGAAAGTTGTTTCGGTCCACAAACTTTTAAATATCCATATTTTCCGTTAAAAATTGAATTCGAACCTATGACCTCTTAATCATTAGGTGTACATTGATGCCGTTAAGCTACTACTCTTGTTGACATTCATTTTCAATATTTAAAAGTTTTTTAAAGTTTTAAAAAATTGCATCATATACCATGTTCCAACTTATATTATATGTTGTCTCAAAAAGGGAAAAAAAAACTTATATTATATATATATACACACTCTAAATAGTGATTTTCACAATACTTCATTTATATCTGCATCCCAAACATTGACTTCCATTATACCTATAGTTATATTTGCACCCCAAACACTGACATCTAATATATCCTCTGTCATATTATCACCTCAAACACTGATTTTCTATATTTTATACCATTTTGCAAAATCTTTACCATACCAAACCATCCTGTGAAATTTTTACCCTTCAGCCAAACGACCCTTTTAGAGCAATGCTTAGGCCCTAAAACGATTCCCTATTCTCTTCAGTTACTAGGATTTTTTTGTAATTATTCTTAATGAGTAATTTTACATGACGGGGTTGTTTTTGTAGAGAGCCTCCCTTGTTTGTTTGGACTTCATTTTTGTATGTGTAGAAATAATTCCAATCCAATGCCCAAATTTCAGATCTATGATAGAATCTACCACTTTTCTATCGATAAATCTCTAGAGAGAATCTCCCTTAGAGCCAGAGTACAAAAGACTACTACTTTCTGAATGCAATAATAATGACCTAACTCATCCTATTTACAGACTTATTCTATTTCCTAATCCTACAAGAAATCCTAATTAATAATAAGGACTTATTCTATTTCCTAATCCTACAAGAAACCCTAATTAATAATAGGGCCTAATAATAATAAATAGCCAACTATTAATAAAATAACAACTAGTAATTAAATACTAATAACTAATAAATTATTCTGTCACTTCTTGCTTCGCCTCGAGTACACTTTCAGAGGTCTCGGGATCGTATCAATATTTCCCTCAAAGAGCCACCATGTCTTCCAGGTGAAAGTTCGGAAACTGTAACTCCAAGTTAGTCGCGCTTTCTCAAGTGGCATCTTCTGGAGTTGAGCCCTCCCACTGCATCAAAACCTAGCGTGAAACACTATTTTGAGGATCCTTTTGTATGCCCATAACAGCTTTTGGATGTACAATCACACACAAATCTTCTCATACTTTGGCTGGGTTTGGTAGGACCAAAACTGAGGACCCACTACTTTTTGTAGTACGGACACATGAAAAATTGGAGGAATCTTCACATTTTGGGTAGTTCCAACTGGTATGCAACCGACCCCACTTGTGCTGTGACACGATAAGGCCCAATGAATCTCGGTGCTAACTTTGGATGCTTGAATTTTGCCAATGAGGATTGGCGGTATGGTCGAAGCTTAATGTAAACTAAATCATCAATAGCAAACTGCACGTCTCGCTGTTTAGCATTTGCTCGGTCAGACATTGACTTCTATGCCCTTAATAGTGAAAACTTCATTTTTAACACCATCAAATCATGGTCCTTCATTAGCGAATCTACCTCCGCCAATTGACTGGTTCTATAATCATAACCCAAAATAGGTGGTGGTGCTTAACAATAAACAATCTCAAAGGGTGACATGCCTGTCATCGAATGGAAAGACGTGTTATAATTGAACTCAGCCCATAGAATCCATTGCTTCATGCTTTGGGTTGTGCATCACAAAACAGCACAGATAAGACTCCGAACAACGGTTAACTACCTCAGTTTGATCGTCGATCTGGGGGTGATATGTAGTGTTGTGGCACAGTTTGGTTCTCGAAGCCTTAAACAACTCTTCCCTTAACATACTAGTGAAAACCTTGTCACAATCAGACACAATGCTCTTCGGTATCCCATGTAAACGAATCACCTCCTTAATAAGAATGTAGGCAACAGTCAGGGCTGAAAAAGGGTGTCGAAGAGGTATAAAGTGAGCATACTTGGACAGTCTGTCGACCACCACTAATACAGTATTGTAACCTTCAGATCGCCGAAGGCCTTCTACAAAGTCCATCAAAATGTCTTCCCAAATCTTCTCAGGAATCGGTAACGGTTGTAACAGACCTGTTGGTGATAACGATAGGTGTTTGGCTTGCACACAAATCGAACACTCGGCCACAAACGTGTGCACCCGAGCCTTCATTCCTGGCCAATATACTTCTTTAACGAGTCTCTGATATGTTTTAAGGACCCCAAAGTGCCCACCAATGGCTCCCCCATGGAATTTAAGCAATAACAGTGGAATCGTAGAGGATGTCAGAGGTAACACAAGTCAGCCCTGGTATAACAACACATCACTGATTACTGAATAACCATGCGGACTCGTTTCACCTGAGATCACAGTTGTATAGATAGCCAATAACTTTTCATCTTCCTGAACTTGCTAAGTAAACATAGCTGTGTTAACTTCGGCCATGGAACTCAACATGCCCAATTCATAAGTGGTTGGCATTCGAGAAAGAGCATCAGTCGCTCTGTTTTCTAGTCCTTTCTTATATTCTATGTGGAAACCATAGTCCATAAGTTTAGCAATCCACCGCTGATACTCGCCATCAACTATACGTTGTTCGAGTAAAAACTTAAGACTTTTCTGGTCAGTACGCACAACAAAATGGTGTCCTAATAAGTAGGCCTGCCAGTGCTAAATTGTGAACACGATGGCCATTAACTCGCGCTCATAAACAGGCTTCACACGGTGGTTTATTGGTAAAGCCTTACTAAAATAGGCTAATGGTTGTCCCTGTTTCATCAACACTGTGCCAACCCCAATACCTGAAGCATCAGTTTCCACGACAAATAACTGGTTAAAATCTGGCAACTGTAGAACTGGCACACTGCTCATAGCGTGTTTCAATATCTAAAAACAGTCTTCCACGGTTGGTCCCCGTTCAAACTTTCCTTTCTTAAGTAATCGTGTCAATGGGAAAGCCATAGAACCATAGTTAGCCACAAAACGACGGTAGTAACCCGTTAGTTCGAGGAAACCATAGAGGTCCTTAATATTTTTAGGGCTCGGCCAACGAACCATAGTCTCAATTTTTGTTGGGTCAGCTGCTACGCCTTCAGCGGATATGAAATGCCCCAAGTACTCAATGCGGTGTAACCCAAACTAGCATTTCTTGGCATTTGCTACAAAGGCATGGGTTTGTAATACTTAAAAAACTTGAGCTAGATGCTCCTTGTGTTCCCGGATGGTCAGGTTGTAAATAAGGATATCATAAAAAAACACGAGCACAAACTTTTGCAGGTACGGCGTAAGATCTCATTCATAACTGATTGGAAGGTTGTAAGAGCATTTTGTAATCTAAATGGCAATACAACAAACTCATAATACTCTTCGTGAGTTTTGAACGCAGTTTTATGGACGTCGGTCGGCTTAACGCGGATCTGATGGTAACCCGCCTTCAAGTCAATTTTTGAAAACACCGTCGCGCCATAAAGTTCATCTAGTAACTCATCAACAAGCAATATCGGATATTTATCAGGCATTGTTGCTTGATTCAGCGCTCGATAGTCGACACAAAAACGCCAACTCCCATCCCTTTTTTTTACCAACAAACTAGACTAAAAAACAAGCTCGTACTAGGACGAATAACTCCTACCAACAGCATTTCCTGCACCA
Organism: Sechiopsis laciniata; assembly: GCA_037833695.1. Lineage (NCBI taxonomy): Eukaryota > Viridiplantae > Streptophyta > Magnoliopsida > Cucurbitales > Cucurbitaceae > Sechiopsis > Sechiopsis laciniata. The sequence continues at coordinate 41,482 of JBBMKA010068439.1, read as the reverse complement.
ATTTTTCAATTTCATTCTTTTGGTACTGTGGGTATCGATACGGGCGCACATTCATTGATTCGTTCCCCGCAAACAATTCAATAGCATGGTCACATTGTAGTGGTAACTCTGTCAGGGATTCAAAAATCGGTGAAAAAGTATGAAGTAGAGAGTGTAGTTCTCGGGGTACTTGAGTCAGATCTAGAAAAGTTGTTGTCTGAACATGGGTGGGCATCGATGACTCAATCATGTTTAGTTTGACTAGGAGTCCCTGATCTTCTGGTCGTAACGACTTCATTGGATTTTAACGAGACTTGAGCCTTAACTAATCGCGGATCCCCTTGCAACCGACCTTCCAGGATCCCAACATATATTGCATTTGTAGCGAGCGGTAATCAAATTCAATTTTTCCCAAAGTCTCCAGCCAAACAACTCCCAATATCACATTTGCACTTCCCAATGGCAAGGGTAGGAAATCATGCACTATTCTCAATTCCGCCAATTGAAGTTCTATATTTTTACTAATACCTACTGTCCTTACTGAATCTCTGGTCCTCAACATGATACCATAAACGTCCAAAGGCTCAATCGACAATTTGAACCTAGCTACAATCATATTGAATAAAGTTGTGAGTGGCCCCATTGTCGATAAGAACTACGACCTCTAGATCCTGAATCGAGCCTGTGACCTTTAGTGTTTTTGGTGAGCTCAGCCCTGCCACCAAATTCAAAGACAATGCTGCCATGTTTGCTGTATCCTCAATGTCATCACTTTGCTCATCCTCGTACGTGTACTCATGTGCGCAGTCAGTTTCATTGATTTCCAAGTATTCGGTTGCATCGCGTATTACTAATATCTCCAATGCTTAGAGCTCTTTCTTTTTACAACGGTGTCCCAGAACAAATTTCTCATCACAACGAAAACACAGCCCTTTGTCTTTACATACCTAGATTTCACTATTCTATTTCCTAATCCTACAAGAAGCCCTAATGAATAATAAGACCTAATAATAATAAATAGCCAACTATAAATAAAATAACAACTAGTAATTAAATAGTAATAACTAATAAATTATTCCATCACTTCTTGCTTTGCCTCGAGTACACTTTTAGAGGTCTTGGGATCGTATCAATTTAAAACATGCTAAAACAGTAGCAAATGGAGATGAAATCAAAACCAAATAAAAGAAGGAATGAAAAAGAGATAACATATCGATGTAAAGTGGTTCGGACTAGCTTACTCTACTGTTCAGAATGTGAGATGATCAATCTTGATCATTCTCACTCATAATTGCCATTGATGAAATCAAGAGCTCTTAATTTGGTGATTAGGGTTTCTCACTCTCAAAGAATGAAGAAGACCCATGGAGCTTTATATGTAGGTAACCTAACCTCATAACTAACCCAAGTTCACTAAACACACCTTATGGGTTAAAATACATTATGTGTAATTGACAATTAACAATATGTGCTTGCAGTTTATTAACAAAAGAAAAATGATGGAAGACACCATTTTAATTTCAGTTTTCAACATGAATTTTTTCTCCTTTAATTTATGCCAATTCTCATGAGGATGGTGAGTTTAGCATTCTTGACTCCCAGTTGGATAATAGTCATGAACTCATGGCCCTATGCCTTACCCAATTGTTCATGAGCCATTTTTGAAAGGGTGTCACTTAAATTCTCCTTGTGTACAAACATCTTTTATTGAGCCATTTAATGAGCTTTGCATGCTCCTTTGCACTTCCAAGAGGTGCCTTTGAGACGACCAAGACACATTTTTGTTAAATCCATTTGGATTATTGAGACATCAAAACCTTTTCAAGTGTAATTGAAGTGAATAATTGATTTTTGGAAACCCACCCTCTGTTCTGTTCTATACCGCCTCCTTCATCCTTTTCTCAAGTTTGAAATCTTGAACTGTGATATAGTTGAAGAAAATGTTTCATGTATTTTGGTCTCCTCCATCAAACAAGTGGCCAATGCATTTTCCTCATCATTTGCTCCCTTTTGGCCTCATCTCCAGCTCATGCAATTTGCATTGTCTTACCTCTTCAACAGATTCTGTTTTTGGACTCACCAAATAAGTTATCCATTCAATTATAGAACGCTCTTCTTCTCAAACTCCCTTATGTTGTGTTGTTGATTCAGATGCTGAATCTGAAGTCAATAGAAAATATTGTTGATGATTTGGTGGTTGAAGACTATTTATTAAAGATCTAGTTTCTTCATTTCAGGAATGTGACAATGACATTCCTCATCCTCCATCCTCAGTGCCTAGTAAATTTGCATTTTTGATTTCATTCCATGCAACTTGGCTTCAGCTTTAATGCCTTTTGATTTCCTCTAAAGTAACTCGAGTTTGCCTTGTCGCACTCATGTTCATTAAATGCAGCTCCATCTTGAAGCTCAACACGACATGAAGTGTGTAGAATGCACTTATCACCCCTTAAACTCCTTTAACTCATTGCCTTGGACTTATGGTTTCCTAATGGCCTTTAAGTTGTTATATGCGGCTCCTTTTGGTTTTTACATTCCAGGATGTCTTTTCCTAATAGCCTTTAGATTGTTTTATCTGGTGTGTTCCTCTTGTCTTCTACCAAAGAAATGTGTATGTGCTACAAGTTTTTATGCATTCCAGGTTTGGTTGCCCCTGCCTGTATGCTCTTTCATTTACAAAGATCACATGATTTTAACAGGAGTTTGTGGTTTCACCGAGGAAGAAAGGGAAGGAAAATTCTTTAAATGGAAATAATGAATCGAACTTGAATTTGCAGAATCAAACTCCAAATTCTAACAAAAAGAAGTTGATGGAAATGAAGCGTGAAGAATTGAAAGAAATATGCGATGGAAATAAGGTTGATGTTAAATCTTCAAAGAAGAGCACTCCGACGAAATCTAGCTTAGAAGAAACTTTTCAAAAGCAAACTGAAGCAAATGGGATGGATGAATCTCTTCCCTCAAAGAAAAAGGGCTCCAAAAAAGGAAGCTCTAAACATACTGCCTCCGATGTTAGTGAAAAAACCAGTTTGTGTAATGAGGATGCAAAAACGCCAGATACTGTAAAAGAGGAAGACAAGAGGTCCTCAAAGAATGATTACTCAAAAGAAGAAAAAGATTTGGATATTCACAAATATGCCAAGACATTAAAGAATGCAAAAAATAGGAAAACAAAGGTGAGAGCCAAGCAGTTACCAAAGTCTGAGGAAAATATGAAATGCTCTATGAATATTCAGAACAAGGAGTTTGGTGCTTGTGTTTCTTTGCCTCCGGGTTCAAGGTTAACAACTGTAGCAGATATTGAACTAACCTCAGAAGATGTTGGTTATGCATTGCAGCTTTTAGAATTCTGTGCAGCTTTTGGCAAGGTATCTGTGTCATTTTGGTTTCAAGTTTCAATTAGTTAATAAACCAAAATTTACTGAATATTCCAACCAAAATCATTTTCACTTTTCAATTCTAGTTTATTGACTCAATCATGTACTATCGAGTTAATAATTTTTGTCAGTTTCATCGTGACGTTAAAATAGTATTTTGGGCCTTTTACTTTAGACTCTTTCTATTTTAGTCTTTGCACTTTAAAATATACAAATTTAGTCTAAGTACTAAAATCTTATAATCAGTATTTATTGTTGGTTTGAAGTTAATTCTTATCAAATTTGGTAAAATAACAAGGTGAATGCTTTTCCATAATTGATAGAAGACTAATATAGCAACTAAGTTTGGTATTTGTATCTAATCGTAAGAGACTAATTTTTTTCGATTTAATGTGGGTATAAGGATCAAAATGATATTTTAACCTATTATCTTTCATCCGGAGTTCAACTGTTCATCAAATACTATTGTGCTATTTAGTGTCGGTATAATGAAATTCATAAGACGACTGAGTGTATTAAATTAACCTTAAATTTGGTTACTGTAGGATCCCTTGAATAGGAAATGAAGTTAACTATAAAATTGGGAATTACGACTCTTTTTCTAAAACAAATTGGGAATTATACCTATAAACTAGTTTATTCTAAGATTTTCTTGTGTTGAAGTACAATCTATCATTACAGTCTAGTTTACAGCAAGAATTTATTTTCACAAATAAAGAACTACCAAATTATGGTTGAAGAATCATACTAGATCATTTCCCTTCATTTGGGCCTGAGAGAAATTCATTTCCTTATTGAGATTGATGAATTATATGCAGATCCTTAAAAATAGTACGTATCTAAAATTGTAACAAACATACATGGTCTAAGATATTATGAAGACATCCAAATGTAATGTTAAAATGATCTGTTCTAGTGCAAGCAATATTGGAACGAGAAGATTACAAACTGTAAGGTTGTGAATGAGTGTTTACTGCTTACATTCTCTTTAAACTAACTAAACTAATCAGAACAGTTTAAGGTAATTGACAATTGTTTAATGTCTTTCTTAAATTGAGAATTTGAACTCTTTCTATCTCTTCTGGGAACTCAGCACCTGCTAGTTTGTTCTGATTCCTGAAATATCTCAACTGTTTTTCTTATGCCCAAGAAGTTCTGTTTCTTTTGGTTCAGAAGTATAAAATATGTGCAGTAAAATTTTTAGTCTAATACTTGGGTAATTGTGTACAAGAATTTATAGTTTTGGAGCACTGTACCATATCTGTTGATTCTCTTAGTTTTTATTTATTCATGTATTTTTTTCTTCTTCTATGGATAGGCTCTTAATTTAAAGAAAGGGCATGCTGAGTCTGTACTCAAAGACCTAATGCGGGAGAGAACTCTGAGAAGAAGGGGTCGAGTGCACGATTCACTGACTGTTCGATTTCTTATTCAACTCCTGTCTCTGATACTGAAGGATATGGATGAAGAGTATGATTTTAAGCTGAGGCTTTTATTTCTATAGTTTGATTGGATGCATACTCTTTAATCTTTAATTTGATCTGTTCTTAGGTCTGAGATCTCTAGTCCCACAAATGACAGAAGCTCATGGTTGCCGGCCTTGAAGAAATGTATTTCTGTATCCCCATTTAAATTGAATGATTTGAAACCAGATTACTTTGATGGAGAAGACAGTTGCTATGATGACTTAGACTTTTCAAAAAAGCTCAGACTATTGAATTACCTATGCGATGAGGCTCTCGGCACTACGTAAGTAAAACCAGTAAACGAGTTATTTTTACAGGTTATACTATCTGTACATTAATTTTAATAGGTAATTGAATGGGCTGATTACCAAATTTTGTTGCTGACCTCCCAGAAAATTGAGAAACTGGATTGAAGACCAACATGCAAACTTTGTGGAGGAACAAAAGGAAATAAAAGAACAACTTGCTGCACTCAAGGATAAGGTGGCTTAAGTTGGAAGTGACTTCTGAAAAGCTTATAAGTAATATGCCTTCAAATTTAAACTGATTCACTATTTCATAACAGGAGAAACATGCTAAGAGCAAATTGCAAGATGAGCTGGCCAAAGCTCTTTTAGCCAAAAATGGTCTTCCCCTTTCAATTGCCGAACGTGATGCAATTGTTTTGCAAATAAAAAGAAACGTAGCTGAGGCTCAAGCTGAGAGGCTTGTTACATTGGAATCGGCATCTAAAAGTATGCTTTTGATTTTTTTTATTGCCATCATAATTATTAGTTTATTGAATTGATTTGATAAAGCATGTCGTTTGACCTAAATGAGAAATAGGGACAGTCATATATGAATTCACTTGAAGTAATTATGAGTGGGTGTTGACTTTAGATCAGTTAGGTGGATTATAAAGTGGGTGTAAGACCCAATTTCAATAGAGGGGTAGAAACAAATAACCAATCACCGAAAGTGGCATCTCTGTTTGCGCACATTGGAGAAAGTGCGAGCCCAGCTTTGGTCTCTGGTTTGATGGTTGCGCGTGCTAAAAATCCGGTACATTCCGTTTCCTTTCTGATCTTAGTTGTATTCCGATCGAAGAAAGGAAGATGGTTTTTAGGAGGGTTTGAACGTTCATCTCAGACAGCAGGTAAGGTATTAGTTAGAAGCGGGATGTGGGAGTTGGGGAAATTCTGATGTGGGACCTGTTATAATATATATATGTATATGTATTGAAGTGTATTATTTATGCATTTTCTTTTTTGGTAATTGTACATTCTCTCGTTAGAGTTCCCTTATACTAACAAGCATGAACACGAGATACAGACACGACACGGAGACCCACCATAATTTAAAAATGGACATGGATACGTTGGGAACATGTTATTTATTCTTACTTTGTATGATATACTATTAAAAGGTGAGAATTTACCCTCACCAGCACATTCTACCTCTTGTACTATATTTGCAACACAATTTCTAAAATAATTCATCTATAACACATTATTTTCTATCACAGATAGAACTCAACCAGTGATAGAATGAGTGTGATAGAACTCAACCATCTATAGCACATTATTTTCTATCACTGATAGAACTCAACCAGTGATAGAATTCTATGGGTGATAGAAATCAATTTAAATTTTATGCTACAAATGAATTAGTTTTGATTTTGTGCTATAGATGGAAATATTTTGTCATTTTTTATTATACATGCAAAATTCCCTTAAAAGATCCTATGAAAAATAATTAAAATAAAGATAACATGAAAATTTAGTTACCGTTTGAATTTAACCTACATAGTTAGTTATTTGAGTCCATTTAATCCAATAAAGTACAAAATTATACCATTCTTTAAGGGCCTACTAAAAAGCCCATAAAACAAAATTTATAAGCCTAATCCATAATATTCTCAAAATATTTTAGTTTTTACCTCATTTCCCTCTTTTCTATTTTATTTTCTCCCTTTCTTTTCCTTTCCATTTTAGTCCATCCATTTACCTTCGATGGATGTTGTCATTGATGGCCTCCACCAACACTACTTCGTTGTGTATCATCGAACACTTGAAATAAATAAGTCTTAAATGGCGTGTCCATGATGTGTCCGAAATTAAAAATAATAATAATAAAGGAGGACACGAGATTTTGAGAGTCAAACATGTCTGAAAGTGTGTTTCCTGGTCCTTATATCCTTGTATTTTGTGTTAGTCTAATGTAAAACAAAGCTTGTCTAATTCTCTCATTGAGGTAAAGGTTTACATGGTATCAAAGTATTAGGTCAATTAAGTTTTTGTAGTTAGGCCAGCCATTGTCGGAGTTGCCGTACTCTGGTGAATTTTGCAGGTGAGGAAAAACCGTGTTGAAGTTGCAGGTTTAAATCGTTGTTCCTTTTTCCCATGGAACATTCTGTATCACCAATTTGTGTGAGAGCGCATTAGTTTAATTTGTTTCTGAAAGATAGTATTAGAGATAATCGTTAAATGAATTTTGGTCTTCATCTTTTAACCTGGCTGATACTATTTTTGTAGAGAGACAAAGATCAGATGCTACTAGGACAGTTCCCATCATTTTGGATGTTAATGGTCGTGTATTTTGGAAATTAAGAGGCTTTGCTGGTGAAGGGAATATTATTCTGCTCCAAGGTTAGTGTAGAAAATATTGTGATTTCAGCAGAATAACTGAATTTTCAATGTCGCTTTTGAGGTCTGTTCTCTTGTTAAAATTATTAAAAAAGGAATTTCTGAATGCTAGATATGGAAAGCTGGGAATCAGTCAATTCAAGCGAAAAGTGGTCTATATATAATGGCGAGCAGAAACAAGAGATAGTGAAATACATTTCTTCTTTAAGGTAAGTATTACATTCCAATTCATATTTGTAATAAGAATTTCGCGTAGTTTAAGTTCTTGTTTTCAAGTTATAACATTTAAAATTATGTATAGAAACCAATCCGACCATCATACTAAATATTTCTCAAATATTTCCAAGTGAATTCTTTGAACCAGGTTTTTGGTTTTGAGTCTTTCGACAATCATTTTGAGTTCTGAAATTTAATCAGCTACTTTTACATAAAATGGTATATTTATAACATTGTATATTATGTTGCTTAGCTATTCGTTAATGGTAAGAATACGAAATTATAATTTTTCAAGAACGAAATGTTTGATAAAATATTTTAAAGATATCGTTTGGTTCTTTATTCTACCCATTTTGGATTTGCAAGAATATGTGAACTCTCAACATGTTTTTTGTGCCTTGTCCTACTTCAGCCCAATCTTGATGATAGAATAAATGCAACCACTCCTCTAGAAGTTTTTTGAAGACTCTACACAAATAAATCAAGGATATTAATACCATTCTTTCTAAAAACTTATCGGAGACTGTAAATAAGTATATCTTATAAGACTCTAAAAATATCTTATTGTTTAGTAATATTTTTTACTCCAAGGTATTTGAGAATTCATTTAGATTTTGTTAGAATTCTCAAGAAAATATTCATAGTGGGAAGGAGGGTGAGGGGTTAAAGTTTGTACTAGTCTATATTTGTACTAATTCCTTGTACATTTGTTGCATATAAGATTATGCTTTTTTGGATTAATGATGTTAATTTTACTGCCATTTTCTGGAGCTCACTAATTAGTGTGCCTAACAGAGGTTACTAATATAGTAACAATAGTTTTTTTTTTTTAATCTGAAGATGCTTTTAATTAGTATTGAATTGTGCACTTGGATGTATCCAGGTTGAAGATGCAGTGGAAGTAACTCAAACACTTCCAGGTGGAGGGGTTTTGAGGCAGCTTCAGTCTGTTGACATTAGCCATTTTTGTAACTTCTTAGAAGAAGCTTCAAATCACAGCTTTTGGCAGAAAGAAATGAAAAGGAAAAAGAGAAAAAAGGGATAACCCTCAGCTACTGTCAGCTATGTTTTTTAGTACACTTGGAAGTTGTTCCCTCCCAAGCCAATTATTTGGTATTGGTTTTGGAGATATTTTTTGAAGAGGAAATCCCATTGTAGGAAATATCTGATATCTAATGTATTTTGTATTGTGAGAAGTGACTCTCATTAGACAACTACTACACACGATAAGCCTAAACCCAAATGCAGCTTCTGTACGTGTGTTAGGGACAAGAATGCCCTTTTTTGCTTCTGAAATTTTTTTTCTTCTTATCATTTTGTCAAATTTCAATCAGCTAACTAGGGGAAACTGAGTAATCGAGTTGAATTGATTATTAAAAACAAAAAGGTTTTTTTGCTTTTTAATAAATTGGTTTTTTCTTAATCGTAATTGCTTTTTAATATATATATTAATAACTAAATTATATTTAACTACAAATGAAAAAAAAAAAAAAAAAAAAAAAAAAAACAATTATCATTCAAGGTTGTATTTCAATTTTTTTTTCTTCAAAAAGTAACTAGAAATATTCGTTGTTACTAAATATATTCCTGTTTCTAGTTAAATTGTCAAATGAGACTTAAAAGAAAAAAAAGTTTATAGAGAGGTTAATTGTGAGATTAAGTATGAGTTCTGTTTTTTTACTGTAAAAAAAAGTACGAGTTTTTTGCACAGTTAAGGAGATGTTTGAGAAAAGGAGAATGAGAATGATTATGTGGGGGAATGAGAATTAGGGAGAAGAATAAGGAGAATGTTTATTTGTATTTGGAGTAAAGGAAATGATTATAAGAAGAACAATTATTTGTGTTTAGGATGAAAGTGATGATTAAAGAAAAAATAAAACAATAGGTATGACGTGAGTGAAAATAGTTTTGAGATGAATAAAAAGTTATTATGGAAAGAATAAAAAGTAGTTATAAGGAAAATAAAAAGGTAATTTTGGAGAAATGTGATTTTGAAGAGAATGATTCTTGGTGGTTCAAACATCGAGAGTCATTCTTATTCCCATTCTCCCCATTCCATACCTATGCCACAAACACCTCCTAACACTCTTTCAAATGTTTATTTGTGATTAACTATTATAGAGTTGCCTAGCGATTAAAAGAATCTTGAGAAGTTAAAGGGTTATGGGTATAATCCTATATATATATTGGTTAACCAGCCGATTAAAGCTAGCCCCCAGACCAAGCAAAGATACTAACCCTATTGGGCTACATGTGGTTGCATATAAGTCCCACTACATCTAGGGTCTGATACCACGTCTCAAGACCCATCGGTCTCGAAGTCATTGAGATTTTATTTTTCATCTCTAAAGTTTGACATTAAATTTAACAATTAGGAAGCTAAATTATTTGAATAATTTTAGTTAAAAATCGATCTCACCAAGTAAAACAATGATAAGTTATCATTCAACTTTAAAGAATATATATAATTGAATTAAAATCATCCTAATAATAGTTGAATTAAAAAAAAAAACTTATTTCAACAACAATTTAGTCTTTTTTTTTTTGTATTTGATTAATCTTGATGGTTATGCTTATGAATTTTGAATTTCTTGAGCTTAGTTGATCAAATAGTGTAGGATCTTTCAAATAGTATATGTATGTTTATTATTATTAATTTCCATATTGAAAAAAAAAATCGAAAGTGAGAAAGAAGAATAATCATTTTAGAGTAAAAATATCTTTTAATATTTCGGAATAGTCAATGACATATTTATTCAAAGTTTCAACATTTTTCATTCAAAATTTAATGGTGAAAATGTTTTTTTAATAGTACTTCTGAAACATTTTGTAAAGTTTAGAGATATTTTTGAAACTTTTCAAAGTTAGGTAATGTTGAAAAAATGCCTATAATTCAAGGGTATGTTTGATAATTTAGCCTTTCAATTTTTATGAGCATGTAGAGTTTAATAGTTAAATCAATTTTAAAACTTGATAATTTAGTATAACATTGCATGTATTTGATGTTGCAATTCATCTATTTGTTTATTAATTTTTTTCTCACCAATATGTGAATTGTTTATGCTCAGAATTTTAAATTTTAACTATATTGTCAACAAATCAAAGACATAACTTAATTGACATGAAATATGAGTTTGTGAAGGAGAGGCTATGAGTTTAAATCCTCTCACTCCCAAATAAATTTAGTTGAATAATAATGAACTTAATTATTTTTACTAGTACCCATTCTAATTTTGATTGTTGATGATACATGTTTTAAGTTATTTTATTGCATGAAAAATATTGGTTTAATTAAAATATCATTATATAAAGGTTAACATGACATACATCTGAATAATTTCAAATATAGTTTTTGTATCATTGATAATTGTTATGAAAATGACAATCAACAACTGATACGAAGATAAAGAAAAACGTAAAGAAGAAGAAACAACACAGAAATTTATGTGGTTCACTAACGTTGTGTTAGATAGTCCACGGGCAGAGAGAGAGCAAAGTTTTATTAAGGATAAACGAATACAGATTACAGAATGAACATCCAGAATGTCATAATCGGCTAGGGTTTAATTCGAGTATATATATGCACTCTCATTAAACTCGATTACAGAATGCGTAAGCAATAAATCAGAGTTGGGCAACAGAATGTGGAATGCGAGATGCGCTCACGATGCGGAGTGCGAATGCAAGATGTGCTAAACGAATATGGAATGCATTGCTGCAATGCGGGATGCGATTGCTTGCAATGTGGAAAGCGAAACCCCCGCTCGCTAACCGGACAGCAAGACCTCCGACTATCTAATCGCTAAACATTAATGCGTTCAAGGCATATCTTAACAATGATATTATTAAAATGTTCTTTAATAGTATTAAGATGCTTTCCTAATAAGATTAAAACGATCTTTAAGTATTCAAAGGGTATAATTAAAAATCTTAGAAATGAAAGATTAAGTGGATTATTGTATTCCTTATGGTATGATTTTAACATAATAAGATTATATTATCAACTCTATTTATGGATGGTTTGATTTAAGTTGATCGAAAGAAAACATATCTACTTACAAATTAACATATAAGTTAATTAAATTTATGTGTTATGTAGTAATTGAATTTCTTGAAATAAGTTATTTGATATATATTTTTTTTCATTTTGTATATAGAGAGCATGTTTATGTATACATATTAATAAAATGCATTATAAATACAATACTGAAAGTAGAAATAATTTTCTAAATTAACAAAGTTTAAGTGCTTATTTTGATTGAATGTACCTATAGTTGCATTATTTCCAATCGAGAGTTACTCATATTAATTAGATGCACATCGAATTGCATAATTTTAAATCAAGAAATGTTCACTGGATATATATGTTGGAATAAACTTAAATATATTTTTAGAATATTGAATAATTAATTTAGGAATTAGTGGGTATACAATTAAGGAATTAATGGATTGTCAATTTAGGAGAGTAATTAAGGAATTAGTAAATTTTATTGTTTTAGTAATTAGTGGGAAATACTTATGGAAAGAACTTGGAGACCAAGTTTGTAATAGGCTGTAAGTAGAGAGTTCCTTCATTGTGAATTGTAGAGACAATCGTAGAGCAAAAGAGAGTAAAGAGAGGAAAAATTGTGTAGAGAGTATGGAAAGTGTTTATAGAAGTTTTTGAGTGTTTGTTTTTCAATCCCGAAGCAAAAAGCTTGCGCGATTGTTATTTGTGTTTATTATTTTTGTTTTTTGAATCTAGATCTTACAAATTGGTATTAGAGCCGATGACGAACGTAACAGGTCAATTATCGCTGTCATAATCGACCAAGGCAATTGCGAGAATTGAAGCATTAAGATGAAAGCGCTATTTGGATCTCATGATGCATGTGAAGTGGTCGAAGAAGGTTTCGTAGAACCAGAAAATACCGCGGGTTATACGGTGGCTCAACCCAAAGCGTTGAAAGAGACGCGATCGAAGGATAAAACGACATTGTATATGCTGTTCCGAGCAGCGGATGAATCAGGCCTTAAGAAGATTGCGGGGCAACTACTTCAAAAGAAGTGTAGGACACTTTAGAGAAAGTGTTCAAAGGAACTGACTGAATGAAGCAAGTGCATCTTTAGACTCTTCGTGGCGAGTTGGAGAGCATAAAGATGAAGGAGTCAGAAAGCGTATCTGACTACATCACGCGTGTGCAGACGGTGGTGAATTAACTCAATCACAATGGCGAAAAGCTAACGAATGTGCGAGTTGTTGAAAAGATTTTGAGATCATTGACAGATAATTTTGAGAATGTGGTGTGCGCAATAGAGGAGTCAAAGGATCTTGCGACGCTCACTGTTGACGAGCTTGCTGGTTCTCTTGAGGCACACGAGCAATATAAGAACAAGAAGAAAGAGGAAACGCTAGAACAAGGGCTTTAAACCAAGGCGTCGATCGAATATGAAAAGGTACTATATTCTAAACAATTTCAGAGTAGAGGTCGCGGACGTATAGGTTATGGATATGGTCGCAGTAGTTAAAGCGATAGTTATGATGGGGAGAAGGAATATACAAGTCAAGTGAATTGACGTGAAAGAGGACGCGGGCTAGGAAGAGGCAGTAGATCGAATTAGTCAAATATTGAATACTACAAGTGTCACAAGTATCGTCACTATGCGAGTGATTGCTATTCTGAAAAATGATACAATTGCGGTGAAGAAGGGCATTTTGCAAGAGATTGTCGTGCGGACAAAAGAGTTGAAGAAACAAGTAATTTAGCAGTAGAAAACAATGCGAATGATGGTGTATAGTGCATAAAGAAGAAAGCGACAAAGATGAAACTGTGTGGTATCTCGACTCAGGGGCAAGAAACCATATGTGCGGACACGAGCATCTGTTCAAAGAGATGCGAAAAATTGAAGATGGTCATGTTTCTTTTGGCGATGAGTCATACAATTTCTTTTGTACAGAAGGATAGCTTGATAGGGTCAATCCAGGATGTTTATTATGTTTGAGTTTGGGGCAACTCCCAGAGAAGGGTTATTCTGTATTTTTGAAAGACTGGTTGTTGCATTTGAGGGACAAGAAAAAGTGTTTAATCACTCGAGTAGCGATGAGAAGAAATCGTATGTATAAATTGAATTTGAGAAGCGTACGAGAAAAGTGTTTGCAAGTAAATGAAGAAGAATGGGACTGGAACAATTCGATGGAAGTCAGCGACGAAGTTGGAGAATTACCAGTCGTTGCATCAACAAGTATGCCAAGAGAGTCTGAAACAATTAAAGAAGAAGAAGAAGAACCGGTACAACCTAGAATGCGGAGTTTGTAAGAATTGTACGATGTGATAAATGAGGTACATCTTGTTTGTCTTTTAGTAGATGCAGAAGATATTAACTTTGAGGAAGCAGTGTAAGACAAGAAGTGGCGAACCGCAATGGATGAGGAGATCAATGCGATTGAGCGCAATGATACATGGAAGCTGACAAAATTATCAAATGCAAGTCAGCCGATTGGTGTGAAGTGGGTATTCAAGAAGAAGATGAATGCGCAAGGAAAGATAGAACAGGACACAAAGCGCGGCTTGTTGCAAAGAGATACAAACAAAAATCAGGAATTGACTATGATGAGGTTTTTTCTTTCGTTGCAAGAACGGATCTCGCATTAAGTGTTGGCATTGTTAATCGATTCATGGAGGAGCCGATTTATTCGCATTGGAAGGCGTTGAAGCGAGTAAGGATCAAGTTGCAGATATTTATATTGTTCGAGAAATTCAAGAAGATGAGTTTTGTTGGAATAAACTTAAATGTATTATTGGAATATGGAATAATTAATTTAGGAATTAGTGGGTAGACAATTAAGGAATTAATGGATTGTCAATGTAGGAGAGTAATTAAGGAATTAGTAGATTTTATTGTTTTAGCAATTAGTGGGAAATACTTATGGAAAAAACTTGGAGACCACATTTGTAATAGGCTATAAATAGAGAGTTCCTTCATTGTGAATTGTAGAGACAATCGTAGAGCAAAAGAGAGTAAAGAGAGGAAAAGTTGTGTATAGAGTTATAGAGAAAGTTTAATTGAGAAATAAAGGAAAGTGTTTTAGAGAAATTGATGTGTACATTGTCTCTCCAATCCCGAAGCGAAAAACTTTCGTGATTGTTATTTGTGTTTATTGTTTTTATTTTTCGAATCTAGATCTTACAATTTACACCTATAAGTTAAAGGAGATGTATTTTCTTCCTTGCATATATAATATAAGCTCATATTTGAGAAATATCAAAAAAAGAATTTTAAATATTGCCATGAGAAAACATATTTTCTTGAGATTGAATAAAACAGGATTAGATAGAAAAACCATGAATCTCAACCAACTATTTAAATATCATTTCCAGAGGTGAATGCTTTAATATTTAATAGTTATGGTCAGGGTTAAGATTACGATAAAAAATGGACTGAGAATAAAAATGGGAAGACTTGTTATGAATGTCTTGAAGAGATATTTAGGAATTCGAAATATTAATTATATAATTAATATTTCGAATTCCTAAATATATAACATGTTATGATGTTATAAATTTTTTTGAATCTCCGGAAGAGATGATTAATCATTTTGACTCGATCAAACATTACATATTTGAATGCTCCAACATTTTTCAATCTCGAGGAGAGAATAAGAATTGTGATGAATTATGTTTGAAGTAAAACAATGCAACAATATAAATATAGACAATATCTTTTAAAATTAACCATGGTTAAGTAAAAAATCAATATTATATTAAGTGCCAAAGCTTGTTAAAATTGTTAGAAAAGAAAAAACTTATTTAGCCCTTATTTATAATCATAAGCCTCTAACCAACTCTCTAACTATTTATTTATATACTCATATATTATTCCTTAATTCCAGGGCCATCCTAACAGATTTTACCTATAACAATTTTTAAGTATTTTCATTTAGATAAGATAGGAAACTTTGATGTGCATTACAATACATCAAGTTAAAGCCAAATTAAAGAGCAAAAAATAGAGGTCTAAAACTGTATTTGTTTTATTTGAAAAAATTGATTAAAGGTTTCAAAAATGATATTTATTATTTAGTAAAACATAATTCACCCCAAGTCAAACTCTGGAGCAAAGAAAAGGAAAAAGAAATAATAAAGGGAAAAAAGGAATTATGAGTTGAAACTAAGAGGGGCAAAATAAGAAATAGGAAGAAAATGGAGGGCAAAAGTGGAAAAAGAAGGTTGAGGCAAGTGTTAAATTAAAACATTATCCCCAACAACCAGTGGGTTTGTTTCTTTTGGAGCTTCAAGGTTGAAATGGAGAGAGCTCTTCTCAACCACTTCCAAAGCTGCAATGGAGCAATTCTTTATTCCAATTCTAACCTCTACCCATGTATGTAAATTAATAAAAATAAAAAATAAAAAAAACCCTTTTTATTTTGAACTTTATTTTGGAACAACACTAGGTTTTGATTATTTATTTATTTATTCTTTTTGGGGGAAGTACAGGCAAAAGAGGAAGAGCAGGAAAGCGTAATTATAAAATGGAAGAATCAAGAAGAGGTGGGTCAAACTCAAAGTGCTTTTTGGGTGCTTCGAAACATCATCAACAACAACAAATCAAGGTTTATCTTATCATTTTGATCTTTTTGAGGAATTGATTTATTTTTTCCCCTCCTTTTGAAACCATTGTTCATAGAATAGAAGGAAAATCTCTATATTAATATCATTAGTTTTAACTTTGCATTGAATAAAATATATTAATTAAATTTTGTTTAACATATAATAAGATATTTAAAATTTAATCTTTATAATTTTAACTGTTAAATTTTCATCAGCTCATAAATATTTTTTATAATTCTATAAAATTTAGAAACTATTTTTTAGGATCAGTTTAATAAATTAAGATTGATTCTAACTTTTGAAGCTTTCAAAACTATAAGAATCAAATTTATACAACCTTAAAAGATGTTGATTGTTTATTGAAAATTTACCATGTGATTATTTCTCTTACTATATTCTTTTTAATGCAAACTCAATACATTAATACAAGATAATTGACATAAAATATGATTGAGTGATAAAAGAGGATGTGAATTCAAACTTTTCTTTCATCATAAAGTGAAGAAAGTTTAAACATTGAATTGTTAGATTTAATGTCAAAGATAGACTACTGTTGATGCCGAAATTTAGTTTTCGAGATCAACGGTGAATTTGTATTCGATCGGGGACGAACCACCTGCAAAACAAATAAGAACTGGACACCAGTGTGGTGTGAGCCACACCGCCTCCGATGCCAAAGTCAGTCGAAGTTGAAAGAGGTGGGTAAGTGAGTCGAGTTTAGGGTTTTAGAATTGCTTACGTCATGACTAAATGACTTACATATATATAGGAGGTGAGTAGGTGACCACTTTTGGAAAAAATAAATCCTAACTTATGGAAATATTCCCTTTTTTAGGTGAATATTTCCATATTAGGAAAATATCTCCTCTTGGGCCGAGCCTAAATAGGGTCTAGCCGTAGACAAGGAAAAATGATGAATATTGGCGAAAATGGCACGTGAATCGGAGCTAAAACGGGGGAGATATGGCAAAAAAGGTGAAAATGGGACAAACCGGGTCTGGTCGATCCAACCCAACTGAGTCATCTGCTGACCCAACCGGGTCGGAGACCTGACCCGCCAACCGCCGCCAAGGTGAGCACGCGCGCGCGCACATGAGGTGGGTTGCTTGGCCCGTGCGCATGAGGCGGGCTGGACCTTCTTTCGTGGGCCCAATTCCACTCCGAGTGGCCCAATCTCTCGGGCCCGATTCTACCCATAGCAGTTGCCCCCACTTTTAGACTTCAAGTTCTTGATATAATGTTGAGTCTAAGAGTGTTCTTGGGTTTTCTAGGTCTCGGTGTCCAGGTGACGTGGGTGTTCTCCAGGCAACCTGGTCTCCTGGTGGTCTTTCAACTCTTTCTAACTTCTATAAATACTCTTCATTTCTTTCATTCTCCATCCAACTCTTTCCATTTCCTCTTCTCTTTAAGGTGAGTTTCTTGGTTTTTTCCAAAGTTTTTAAACTTGCCATTCCCTTTTGTTAACCATATTTTAACATCTTTTGTCTTCATTTTCTCCTTGTCTTTCAAAATGTGTTTGTTTTCGTGATTTCTTATGTTGCTTTTGGTCATCCTTTGATTTGTCGTAGTAGTTGACCCATGGATCCCGATTATGACAATGAGGCCGAGGTTCGAGCTGAGTCACCAAGGATCCAACGTTCTCAGAGACCACGTCGTCAGTCGGTGTCTAGAGGTTTGGGGCTTGCTCGGGATGATGCTTCACAGCTGACTGAGTATGATTTACATGAAATAAAAAGAAAATATAATATTCCTTCTTTTGTTTTGACTCGGCTTCCAGTTGGAGGAGAGGTTCCCCAAAGTCCCCTGGGTGGATGGGTAACCGTTTATGTCATTATGTTAGAGAGGGGATTTCGTCTTCCGGTTACTTCTATTGTTCAAGAGCTATTGGCGACCATAGGAGTAGCTCCTGGGTAGCTCGTTTCGAACACATGGAATGTATATTTTGGGTGCCTTTGCTTATGGGATATCCTAGGGATGGAGGGACCCTTTAGTGTTCCCGACTTTCTTTCTCTTTATTCTGTAGTTGGGTTTGGAGATGTCTGTCAGATACGCTACTTCTCAGCTCGCTTTCAATCCGTATTAAGGGTTCCTTTGAGCCACAGGGCCTGGAGGGATACTTGGTTTTATGTGGGTGGCGCTTGGTTGGTTCCCTGTTCTAACGTTCGCTACGTCGTTCCCACTAACTATGTGGAAAATGGTAATTTAGGTTCATAGAATCATACAGCAGACTTTTTCCATCTTTTTACCATATGTGCACGTGTTTTTACAGGCGGTTGTACTTTTCAGGGGATGTGTACGTTGCTCATCGTCCTGAGATATATGAATTTTTTAGACGGGTTTCAGGATTAAACGACAGAACGAGGAGCAGTTTGCAGTACATCATCGAGGAATCTTTGGCCCGACATAACCTTCTTCTTTGTGAGTTAGCCTCGTTGTTTTTCTCTTATTTTATTCGGGGACTGTCTTAATGTCGTCACCGTTGTCCTTATGATGCAGACATGAGTTTTTTTCCCAACTCTTCTTTAAGTGCTGTCGATTTCGGGAGTCTTGATGTTGCTGATTTTGCAGTCATAGGGCTGAACGGTATTGTCTTTACTGTAGATTCTGACTCGATGCTTTCTGACGGAGCTGAGATATGACTAATACTCCGGTGGCCCCGATCCCTCTTCGAAGTGAGGTGACTTCTGACCACCCTTCTCATCGGGCCTGCCTGAATCCTCCCTCACCGATTATGATATCATCTAGAGAAGGGCCTAGGTTATTCCCGAACCACTTTACCACGAGCTCCTAACTCTGTGGACTCACTGACCTGCTCTTTTGATGAATGGTCAGGAATTCGTGAGAGGGTTCCTATTCACTATCAGGAGGCGACAGCGCGTAACTTCGACTAAGGTTTTCAACATGCCTATCAGGTAATAGAGTCGCCATTATTTTCCCTTCTTCACTAGATTTACTAATGGTACTTACTTTTCGTTGCAGTCTTATATGTATCTCACCCGTCCATTAGCTCGCTGCTGATCTGTCCTATATGCGTGCTGCTTACAGCGTGAGGGCTGACTCCGCTCGGTTGCAGGCAGAGGTGGAACGGTTGATCGCAGCTTACCAAACCTCGGACGATGCTCTACAAGCTTGTCGGGTCACTTTAGAATGGGTTCAGGATTCTCTTTTGTCTAGCCAGGTGTCTCTCTTATCTAGCCAAAGAAAACTTGACGAGGAGATGGCTGCATCTGCATGCTTAACCTAGGAATTGTCAGTGGCTCAGGGAAGGTTGACTAATGCTAACTTCCTGTTTGTGGCTTCCCGCTCAACTCTGGCTTTCCTTAAGGTAGAAAACAAGGCGATGCGACGGAGCATGATATGAACCATCAAACAGTATTGAGCAACGTATCTGAAGTTGCCTCCAAATAATTTTCTACCTAGCATCGAGGCTTACATTCAACGGCTCGAGGCGGAGTATCAGGTTATACCCTCATTTTCTACTGTTGTACTTACTTCTTCGAGTGGCGAGTGCTCTCCTATACACGTTCCTTATTATGATGATCGTTTCTTCTAGGGAGTTTTCGAGAGTATTTATCCTTTGGAAAGTGTCAACTGTCTGACTTCGACTACGGCTCGGTCTAGCTTTGGCGGCTCCAACTCTGTTGCCCTTACTTCGAGAAATTGAAGTTTCTAAGGTGGTTGATATTTGGGGCGGTCTGGGTGTTGTTGGTGAGCACGTTGAGTTGAGACCCTCGGGCTGAGTATCTTCTAGACGTCTATGTTGCTGTTGTATCTTCATCTTTCCTATATTGTTATTTTTCAATTTCTGTCTATTGTGTTTTAGTTTTCTTGTATCTGTGCTCTTGTCATGATCTAATGGCTATAACCACTTTTATTAATGGTATTGTCTGCACTTCTCTTTTTCCTTTTGCTTCTACGAAGTTGGTTGACTGTGATTTATATTACTTTATTGTTTCGGTCAAATGTTGGTGACTGGGGTGCCAACTGGGTGACCTAAGTTGTTTGTTATTGACTTGTGGTTTTATGGATTTCGAGTGGCCCAGGTGGCTTTATCCACCTGGTCAGCCTAGTTGGCTTTACCTTGCTGGTTGAACTTGGATAGCCATTTTGGCCTTATCTCCCTAGGTAGCCTAGTTGGCCTTACTTTCTTCACTGAGCTTGGATAGCCACTTTGGCCTTATCCACCTAGGTAGCCTAGTTGGCCTTACCTTATTCACTGAGCTTGGATAGCCACTTTGGCCTTATCTACCTAGGTAGCCTAGTTGGTCTTACCTTCGTAGTTGAACATGGATAACCACTTTGGCCTTATCCACCTAGTTTTCCCCATTCAAGACAATTGTGCTTAAACATACATAGTAAAAGTAGAAATGACTTGAATTGTATTAAATTGTAATAACGAAACAACATGTCGAATTAATCTGGGAACGTTTTATGAAAGAAAAACAACAACTTCTATTTAACTAAAGAATTGGAATAACAATTGTAGACTAAGTTAACTGTCCAGTTTTGCTCTGCTATTGGTAGTATTTCTTGAGATGCTCAACATGCCATAGATGTAGTATCGCTACACCGTTTAACGTTTGGAGGTAGCAGGTGCCTTGACGCAGAATTTTTGTAATCAAATACGGCCCTTCTCAATTTGGGCCCATTGAACCATCGCTGGGGTTCTTAGTATTTGGCATGACTTTCCTTAGCACTAGGTCGCCTTCTTTGAAGCGTCTGATTTTCACTTTTGAGTCGCAGTACCTGGAAACTTGGTTTTTGTACTCAGCCACTCGGATCTGTGCCGCTTCTCTTCACTTCTCTAACAGGTCTAGGCTCAGCTGCAACTCTTGATCGTTCTCACCCAGATTGTAGAATTCTGTTCAGGGTGAAGGGATGCCGATCTCGGCTGGGATTACGGCTTCAACCCCATACATAAAGGAGAACGGTGTTTCGCCTGTCGAGGTCCTAGGCGTTGTTCTATATGCCCATAGGACTCCTGGGAGTTCGTCAACCCAGGCGCCTTTGAAGGTTTCCAGCTTGATTTTCAAGTTCTTTTTTATGATCTTGTTGACTGCTTCTATCTGCCCGTTTGCATGAGGGTGGGCTGGTGATGAGAAGTGGTGGCTTATGTTCAACTTTTAGTAAAATTTTTGGAACGCGGCATTGTCGAATTGCTTGCCATTATCTATTATCAGAGTGTGAGGAATTCTGAACCTGCAGATGATGCATCTCCAAATGAAGTCAGTGATTTCTTCTCGGTGATGGTGGCTAGTGCATCTGCTTCGGCCTACTTGGTGAAGTAATCTATAGCCACGTGGTCCAATCAAGTTGATTCTCCATTGAGCGAAGGGCCATGGCCCGACCATGCTGGTAAGATTCTCTGGTGGCTGGTGCGGGATTGTAGCAAAGCCCTGACACTTATCGCATGCTCGTGTGAATCGTCTTACATCTTCAACTAATGTTGGCCAAAAGTAGCCTTGTCGGTTTATTTTCTTGGCTAAGGACCGGGATCCTGAATGGTTCCCGCACACCCCTTCGTGTACTTCTCTCATAACATATTTTGTTTCTTCGAGATTGAGACATCGAAGTAGGGGTAAAGAGTCCCCTCGCTTGTATAAAATTTCTCTTTCTATGAAGTACCTGTTAGCACGGTAGCGTAATTTTCTAGCTTATTTTCTGTCTTCAGGTACGATTCCTCTTGTCAAATAGTCTATAATAAGAGTCATCCATGTCGCTTGGTTCGCACTTGGAGTAGTGGCGATATCGTGAACTTTCTCCACACTTACACTTGACCTAGTCAGAATCTCTACTGGAACATAACGGCTCACCTCTGTTTTGTATGATGCTGCTAGCTTGGCCAAAGGGTCGGCGTTGGTGTTTTGGGATCTTGGGACTTGTTGGATACCTCCACGAAGGGCTTGATTAATTCTTTCACTTTCTGTAGATACGCTATCATCCTTGCTTCTTTGGCTTGGTAGGTGGCAGAGATCTAGTTGACTATGAGCTGGGAGTCGCTTCTGACATGCAGGTGACTTGCCCCCACTGCCATCACAACTTGGAGCCCTGCAATTATTGTTTCATACTCGGCTTCATTGTTAGAGGTCTAGAACATAAACCGAAGTGCATACTCAATGTGGTCTTCCTTGGGTGACTCTAGCAACAGGCCTGCTCTGCATCATTTTTTGTTCGACGAGCCATCTACGTACAAGTTCCAAACTTTGGGTTCTACATTGTACATTTCTTCAGTCATTCTCGGTGTCAATTCAACTATAAAATCTGCCACCGCGTGCCCCTTGATAGAGGGTCGGGCCAGGTAGTGTATGTCGTGCTCACTTAGTTCTATTGCCCACTTTAACAACTGACCAGATGCTTCCAGCTTCTGTAGCACTTGTCTCAAGGGGAGGTTTTTCAATACATTAACCCTGTGTGCTTGGAAGTAGGGTCGTAGCCTTCTTGCCGAGGTGAATAGTGCTAGCGCCAGCTTCTCAATCTGAGGGTACCGAGTCTCGACGTCCACCATTGCTTTACTGGTGTAGTAGATAGGCAACTGATGTCCATTGTCATCTCTGATCAGTACTGAACTCACTGATCTGTTAGACGCAGCTATGTACAAAAACAGTTCTTCACTGGAAACTGGTTTTGATAGGAGGGGTGCTTTACTAAGGTATGTCTTCAACTATTCTAGAGCCTGTCCGCATTCCTCGGTCCACTCAAATTTCCCCTTCTTTCTAAATACATGGAAGAAGGGTAGACACTTATCTATTGCTCTACTTATGAACCGGTTTAGGGCTGCTACCTTGCCATTCAGGCTTTGAAGTTGCTTCAACGTTTGGGGCGGTGCCAGTTCCATTATCGCACGGATCTTGTCAGGGTTGGCCTCTATTCCTCGTTGGTGCACCAGAAAGCTTAAGAATTTTCTAGACCTGACACCAAATGCGCATTTGCTCGGGTTGAGCTTCATCGTGTACTGTCTTAGGGTGTTGAATGCTTGAAACAAGTCACTTTCGTGGTCTTTTACACCTTTGCGCTTTACCAGCATGTCATCCACGTATACTTCTATATTTTTGCCGATGAGGTGAGCAAACATCCTATTAACTAGCCTCTGGTATGTTGCCCCAACATTCTTTAAACCAAAAGGCATCACGTTGTAACAGTATAGGCCTCTATTGGTTATAGATGAGGTTTTCTCCTGGTCAGCTAAATGCATCATTATCTGATTGTATCTTGAGTAGGCATCCATGAATGACAGAGATTCGTGACCTGCTGTCGCATCTACTAACTAGTCTATGCGAAGCAATGGGAAACTATCTTTGAGGCACGCCTTATTCAGATCTATGAAATCAATATAGGTCCTCTATTTTCCATTCGGTTTCTTAACTAGTACTATGTTGGACAACCACTCGGGGTAGTGCACTTCTCTGATAAATCTTGTGTGCAGTAACTCACTAACTTGCTTAGCGATGACTTCGTTCCTGGCATGGTTGAAGGCTCGTCACTTTTGTCTTACTGGTTTCAATCCCTATCGATATTCAGTCGGTGGGACATCACCTTTGGGTAAACCTTGGGCATGTCTTCAGCCGTCCAGGCAAATACATCTGCATTCTGTCTAAGGAAAGACATTAGTTTATCCCACTAAGCTGCGTCTAAGTTTGTTCTGATCTTTACCTCTTGACCTTCATTCTGCAGGGTTATGGTCTCCAACTGCTCGGCTGGTTCTCCTCTACTAAACTCATACCCTCTAGCTGGATTGTTGAGTTCTATTTCTGTTTCGAGTGTTTTAGCCCCTTCAGGTGCCGCACCTGGTTGGGTGGGTGTGGCTTGTCCTAGCACCAAAACGTCTACTAGAGAGGTGGTGACCACTTTTACTTCTGATGTGTCGGGCACGCTTCTTAAAGTAGTGTGACAGCATTCTCGGAAAACCTGTTGTTCACCACTAACTTTGCCTACCCCTGCGAGGGTTAGAAACTTCATTATCTGATGGTATGTAGACAGAATGGCTCGCAGTTGGTGCAGTGATGGACGTCCAAGTATTGCATTGTAGGACGATCTGTCATCTACCACAAAAAAGTTTACAAAAGTCAAGACATTATTCTCATCCTCACCAAAGGTGACCGAGAGCTCAATGTTTCTTTCTAGATATACGGTACTGCCTCCGAACCCCACCAGCAGTATCGAACAAAGAGACAATTTGTCTCGCCCTATCCTCATTGCGTCGAATGCTTGCAGTGAGAGTATGTCAGCTAAGCTACCCTCATCGATTAGTATTCTCCGGACCTTGATGTTAGATATAACCAACGAGACCACCAGGGCGTCGTTGTGAGGCTGGTGTACCCGCTTTGCATCCTCATTCGAAAAGTTGATGTCATCGTCAACTGCGGCCATTATTCTTATTTCTTCACATCCGGGCACTTCACGAGTTTGCCTTGCACTTGCCTTTCCTTTTCTATTGGAGTTGCCCCCTGTAGGTCCACCCATGATGGTTCGGATCTCTTGGGGAGGTGGTGAGTTTCTGGTGTCGTGCCTTTTGCTGGGGCGCTCAGGTGACTTCTGTCTTTCGCCCACATATTCTTTCAGATGTCCTTATTGAATTAGGGCTTTTATAGCCTCTTTCAAGTCGTAGCATTCGGACGTGCTATGCCCATAGTCTCGGTGAAATAAGTAGTATTTCTCCTTGTTCCTCCTATGCGACCCTATTTTCATTTTGTTGGGCCACCTGAGAGTTTCCTTATCTTTAATTTCCATCAATATTTGCTCCAAGGGAACCACGGTAGGTGTGAATTTTTCAAATTTGCAAGGCGGCAGTCCCTGACGACCCAATTTGTCTCAGTTTTCTGACCTATCATTCAATTATCTTTTTCGAGATTCTGTTCGCTCCTGCTCATGTCGATCGACGCACCTTTCCCATTCGGTGTTGGTGCACTTCTCTTCAAGAGCTTTCTGGGATTTTAGCAACTCACCTGCACTCATGTATTTCTCAGCCCATGTCAGTACTTCCACGTAGGTGGCGGGTGCCTTCTTTCCTAGCGACCACAAGAACTTTTCATCTTTTATCCCGGCGACGATTGTTGTCGGTGCTACGCCATCGATATATCCTTCGATTTTCAATGCTTTGTTGTTGAACCGCGCCACATACTCTCGAAGTGTCTCGTAGCTACCTTGTTTCACTATAAGCAGGGGTGTGGCTAGCTTCTTCTGGTCGCGACCTCCTAAGAACTGGGTAATGAAAGCTCTTGCCAATTCTCGGAAGGAAGCGATGGACTTCCGCTTCAATTGTCTAAACCATTTATGAGCAGCTCTAGTGAGGGTGAAGGAGAATGACCTACACTTAATGGCACCCCAGACTCCATGGAGTTCCATCCATGACCGGAACGTATCTAGGAGCTCCACCGGATCCTTTGAACCATTATATGCCTTCATCGTGGGTAGCTTGAACTTAGTCGGTACCTTTTCGATCATTATTTCATCAGTAAAGGGTGGGTCTACCTGGTCCACAAGGCTGTCCAGGTCGAGTCCATCCTGATCTTGTGCTTTCTTCATGTCCCTTAGCTGGTCTTGGATGTTTTTTAACTTAACCATCTAGGGCTGGCCCTCTACTTCATCTCTTAGCGCCTTTCGCCGAAGGTTTATCAGCTCCCTTAAATCAGATCCCAGGTCAGTTCTGCTGCTCCTTACCTCTATCGGTCTAGTTTCTCTTCTCGATCTTGACATACTCGGCTTACCACGAGAATATCTGCTGCGGCTTCAGACCGACTTGACTGGGATGGAGACTTCCCCACTTCGAAGGTGACTTGGGTGCGTTTCATTGGTTCTCTATGTCGATCATTCCCTCCAAGGGTTAATTGTTCTACAGGTTTTACTCTCGCGCTCGCGGTCCTAGTCAGCCCATCAGTCATAGGTGCCTTCCCTTTCGCCGGATCTCTACGCAGAGGTGTCGTCTCGGGCTCCCTTGCAGTACCCACCAGGTCAAGTCCATCATGTTCTCTGCCCGTCCTGGTACGGTTCTTCCATGGAGGCTGTGTCTTTCCAACGCTTTCTAAATCGGGCTCCACTTTAGCAAGTGGCTGTGCCGTTGGCAGAGCTCGCTTCTGGTGCTTCGTGACTGCCGGGGTGACTGGTGGCGGTGTTCGAAACAACTCAGTTAGTCATCCAATCGCCTCTGACATGTCTTGCACCCTTCTTTCCAACGCGGCTACCTTCGGATCAGACGGACTCTCATCGACAGTGGTCTGTATGACCCCGCCTACTTCTAGATTGTGTTCTGTCTCGGTACCACCTCGGTGGCTATCCTTCTAGGATGTCTCTCGTCGTCAGACTCGACTTTCTGACCTTGGTTATTAGGACTCGTACTCATCTTCGATGGTGAAGAGCAGCGTTAACAACTTGTTTCTGGGCAAAGCACGAACTCATCCCCACAGACGGGGCCAACTGTTGATTCCGAAATTTGGTCTTCGAGATCAATGGTGAATTTGTATTCGATCGGGGACGAATCACCTGCAAAAAAAAACAAGAACTAGACACCGGTGTGGTGTGAGCCACGCCGCCTCCGATGCCTAAGTCAGTCGAAGTTGAAAGAGGTGGGTAAGTGAGTTGAGTTTATGGTTTTAGAATTGCTTACCTCATGACTAAATGACTTACACATATATATATAGGAGGTGAGTAGGTGGCCACTTTTGGAAAAAAATAAATCCTAACTTATGGAAATATTCCCTTTTTTAGGTGAATATTTCCATATTAGGAAAATATCTCCTCTTGGGCCGAGCTTAAATAGGGTCTAACCGTAGACAAGGAAAAATGATGAATATTAGCAAAAAGGGCGCGCGAATCTGAGCTATAACGAAGGAGATATGACAAAAAAGGTGAAAATTGGTCGACCCGACCCAACCGGGTCATCTACTGACTCGATCGGGTCAGAGACGACCCAACCAGGTCGGCGACCCGACCCGCCAACCGCCGCCAAGGTGAGCATGCGCGTGCATAAGGCGAGCTGGACCCTCCTTCGTGGACCCGATTCCACTCTGACTGGCCCAATCTCTCGGGCCCGATTCTACCCATAACAACTGCTACTCGTTATCAATTGATTTTGAGATGAATATCTATACTATTTAATCTGAATGACTTAAAATAAGATTTAAACATTTTCCAAACAAACGCCCTTTAATTATTAATCATATATTTCTAATATATATTTTAAATTTTCGACCCGACTTGGATTTAATTTAAAAACAAAATTTGAAGAAAGTGAAAGAGTTTTTTTTATTTTTAATTTTTAATTTTTTTTTTAATTTTAGGTATATGCAAGTAGAAGAAGAAGGTCAAATCAAAGCAGTG
The DNA here is from genome assembly GCA_037833695.1 of Sechiopsis laciniata. Classification (NCBI taxonomy): domain Eukaryota; kingdom Viridiplantae; phylum Streptophyta; class Magnoliopsida; order Cucurbitales; family Cucurbitaceae; genus Sechiopsis; species Sechiopsis laciniata. Next base: position 13,919 of record JBBMKA010068439.1, on the reverse strand, counting down.
ATACATTTGTAGTTATGGAGCCTGGAGAAGATGAGAGATTTGTTTCCAAAGAAGAATTGGAAGCCATTTTAACAGGTTGGCTTCAGAATTGGCCTGGACCTCTACCACCTGATCTCTCACGCTTTGATTCCACTCAGGAAGCTGTTTCTTTCTTGGTTAAGTCTGTTTGTGAGCTCGAAATTGATGGCAATGTCGGTTCGATTCAATGGTACCAAGTTCGTCTCGAGTAGAGTGACTCAGCCGTTATTCGTTGTTTGGGGTACATGAAATTATCAATCATAGAGTTTTTGAGCTTGTAATGATTTAACACAATATTAGAGTAATACACGAGCAAAAAACTCTATATTTTGTGTTAATCGAAAGGGCACAAGATATTTTTTCACTATCAATTAATTTTGAGATGAAACTTAAGTAAAATAATACTTTAGAAAAATTGTGTGGTGCCACTAAGTTCTTCTCTTCAAATTTATCCTAATTTGTCATACCTCAGAGAGTGTTAATCGTAACATTCAAACATCCACGTACCTTTATATTAATACGATATCTTTTCCTCTTTATGAAATTCAAATACCCAAAGAAGTTGTAAAGTTGATCAAATCATCTGCTGCTAGTAAATGTTACATGGTTAACAAACTGGCTGTTGTTAAAAGCACTTGAGAAAAACTTCCCCCACAAGATATTGACTTGACTCACCCCAACAACATCATATTGAAAGTAATAATCACAAAATGAAAATAATAAAAAGACTTGAAAATAGAAAAGAACTGATATTTGCATCACAATCTGAGTGAAACAAATTCTTTAAGTGGAAAAAGAAAAAAGAGAATCCTTGACTTCAGCTTTTGAGACTCATCTCTGTAATTCTCAACTCATGCATCTGCACATCAAAAAAAAAAAAAAAAAAAAAACACACACAAAGTTCAAAATTTTGTAAACTTATGTAAAAAAGCAGTTTTGAAAAACCGTCCAACAAAATAAAAGCAAGATTAAAGGATTTAACCTTGGAAGGGAGAGCCCCTTTCCTGGTTCTGGCAAGAAGGCCTTTGCTGATAGGAGACATCATCAAATCAGTAGGACTTGAATACCTACAAACAAATCCAACTCTTTCAAATACAAATTTTGATTCAGTTTTTTACATTAGACACCATAAACTCATATTTACTCAAATTTTCTAGATATGTTTCCATCTTTCATCAAAAAACAAAAAAAATAAGGTCCAACCATTTGATTTTTTGTTTTTGATTTCTAAAATTTAAGCTTAGGAAGTGAATAAAATTTTAAAAATCAAAACAAATTTTTGAGTTTTTTTTTTTAAAAAAATTGATTTAGTTTTTAAAACACGTGTAAAAGTTACATGATACAAGTAAGAAAAAATATATGAAAAAATAGTTGTTGTAAGTTTAAATTTTAATAACAAAAAAATTAAAAACAAATAATTATCAAATGAGGCCCAAATGATTAAAGCTACGTTTGATAACGTTTTTTATTTTAATTTTTTAAAATTTAAAGCTACAATAAAGTACGTTTTATTACTTCTATATCATCTTATTATCCAATGTATGTTTCAAAAAATTAAATCAAAATTTGAAGACGAAAAAATTCCAAAAATTTGTTTTGTTTTTTATAAAATTTGGTTAGTTACTTACTTTAAAAAAATGAAAAAGAAAGTTTAAATTAAAAAATAAAATGGTTATGATGCAAGTAATGACCTTTCAGGGAATTTGAATGCTTTGGGGAGTTTAAGGCGATTGGGTGTTCCATTGATAGGAAATTCAATGCCTCTAAATTTGATCCTTTGCCCTGTTTCTGTAACTGAGCTCTGTTTTTGCTCTGTTTTCTCATCTGGGGTTGCCGTTTTACACTTACATTTTGAATTTTCCATGTCGTTTTGGCCTCTTTCCTCCTCCTTCTCCCGATCCGCGCTTCCGTTGTTGGGCGTTTCAAGCTCCGGGATCGCCGGAGTTTCCGACTGAGTTGGGGTTTTGGGAATGGTTGGGGGATCACTCACAATCTCCATTGGAATCGATAAACTTGTTTTAAATGGCGGATTGAAATTTGAGGAATTGGATTTGAAGATTGAGGTTTATTTAATGGGAGAAACAGAGGAGAGAGAGTCGTTATGAGGAGTGACCGTTGGGAAACAAAACAAAAATATTGATTTCAACGGTCGAATTTTAGCCGAAAGGTTATTATACATTTTTAACATTAGTGTGTTTGGGCTGGGCTATCTTCCTCATGGCCCATTTTAATCTGAAACTCCACCTCTCAATATGGACCCATAAATTTGCTAGGAGAATGTTTAAAATATATATATATTATTAAGTAATTATAGAAACTTTAAATGAGGGTTAAAGCTTGTTTTCTATAAATTATTAAATAATTAATTATATTTCAATTGACTCTTATTAATATTTTTAATTTGGGTGAATTATTAAAATAGATTTTAAATTCACTCCTAGCCCCAACACATATTGAAATAAAAAGAGATAAAAAAATTCTAACCATCCAAAAATTTATTTTCCGGATGAGGGTTTTGACGTTTTTTTTAAAAAATTAAATGATATGTTTTGAGTGTGATTTTAAAATAGTAAAGAAATATATTTTCTTACATTCAAAATATATCTTCAAACATTCTAAATAATTTTACCTTTTTAAAAACGATTTTCGTATAACAAATTTTTTTTTACGGCATATAATAATTTAATTCTAAATCATTATTATTTTACGGTGAATTTCTTATACCGCTAAAATTTCAGTCAGGTTTTTTTCCTTTTTTTTTTTTTGAGATTGGTCAGAGTCAGACTTAAAAATGCTCAATTATCATTGAATCATATTATATTTCAAATATTCAACTTTCTATTAAATAAATTCCAAATTGTTAATATTTTTTTGGAATTATTTTAGGAATGGGCCAAATTAGAAAAGTATTTACAATATTAGACAAAAAAAAGAAGTAATAATAGTAAAAAATATAGTATGATTAATACTCATTATACGATATTATTAATACACAATATTATATTAATAGACAATAATGTAATATAACATATAATAGTGTATTAATAATATAAAATATTGTATAATGAGTATTAATAATATCATATTTTTAACTATGAATGTAAATATTTTCAAATTTTGATTCTAAAAAAAATTCAAAATTCAAAATTTCCTAAATTTTCAATTATTTTGTGAAATTAGACTAGCCAACATAATTTTTCATTTTTTTTCCTTAAAAAAGTTTTTTTTTTTTTTTTTTTTTTGTTTTTTATGTTCTTTCAAACCTACCATTTTACCTTGGATGTACATGGTCTGATTAAATTAGGAGAATTTTTGTATACCAATTCAAATTCTTAAGTTGGTCAATATGCCATCAACCTTTTATTAAAGTAACACAATTCAATCTAATCTACATATATTTTTAAATTGGATTGAGTTAGAGTTATCGATTTCTATTTTTTTTTTTTTTTTGTTCAAAGTCGCATTCCATAATTTATAAACTTGTAAAAAAATAACAATAAAGAAAATGGTTTTGTACGCCCCTAATTTTACTAATGTTATCGGATTTTTGGCAATCATTCTACCCTAATACCATTTTCTTTTTCTTTTAAAAAAAAACCATTTTCTTTTTGTTTTTTTTAATATATATATATATATATATATATATCAGTGTTCTCTGCCCGTCAGATTCTTATACTAAAACTGGATCTTTTAATTCATCACCAAAAGATACAGTCTGAATTTTAAATCTTTAGTTGCATAAAAATATAAAGGTCCCTTCCCTATATCTGTTCCAACAGATTAGGTAAAAGCATTTTTTACCAATGAGCTTGAATCAATTATCCTAAACTATATCAAACTCATTGTTCATTATTTAAAAAAAAAAAAAAAAAAAAAAGTTCTCTTTTTGAAAAATTATCATTAATAGCGATTACAGTAAATTAAGATAATTATGCATTTATTGAAATTATTGATAAATTATTAATCTATGAAGAGTTTATTTTAGGAATAGATCATCAATAAAAAATAATTACACAATTGGGTACATTCTAAATAATTAACCATACTAATTTATATTTTCTAATTTTTAATTCGAGATTCTTAGAAAATTACAACAATATTTTCTCAAATAATAAATTCTAGATATTAACATTTTAATATTAAAATTTGTAAATGTTTTTGAACTTACTTCCCTAAAACCACAACTTATTATTTCTGTATTTCTCAACCTTATTTCATCACTTTCGCTTTAATTATCATTCGTTCTTCTACAAACTTTTGGCCGTCATTTTTCTCTCAAATTTTTTTTCATGAAATCATCTTCTCCATTTCATTTGGAAGACGTTTTTTCAGTCCGCGTTCCAAGATCGTCCAAGTAACACGATATATATCTTTTCTTTGTTTTCGACGAACATTAATATGAGTTTACTGTAATTTTTAGATTTATTGTACTTTATACCATGGGTTGTCTGTATTTCGGGGTTTTCTTGCCATGAGTTATACTGTATTTTGGGGTTTATTATGTCACGGATTTCCTTTCTTTTTTCGAATATTGAAATCGATTACGTCCATGTGGTTGTTTTGTGGGCTGGGGATGTGTATACTATAATATGGTTTTTTTTTTTTTGCTACGAAATACAATATTTTGAGAAATTTGGGTTAGAGTTTCTTTATGGGTTCCAACAAGGTATTTGAGAGAGTTTTTTTCATTTGATGAATGATAGGTGTATGTACCTATCATTCATCTCCAAGCTTTCGGCAGTCATTTTTCTCTCAAATTTTTTTCGTGAAATCGTCTTCTCCATATCATTTGGAAGACGTTTTTTCAGTCCAAGCGTTCCAAGATCGTCCAACTAACACGATGTGTATCTTTTCTTTGTTTTCGATGAACATTAATGTGAGTGGGTTTTCTTGCCATGAGTTATACTGTATTTTGGGGTTTATTATGTCATGGATTTCCTTTCTTTTTTCGAATATTGAAATCGATTACATCCATGCGGTTGTTTTGTGGGTTGGGGATGTGTATACTATAATAGGATTTTTTTTTATAATTATTTTACTACAAAATACAATATTTTGAGGAATTTGGGTTAGAGTTTCTTTATGGGTTCCAAAAAGGTATTTGAGAGAGTTTTTTTCCATTTGATGAATGATAGGTGTATGTATCGTAGTTAGTATTGGTAATTTTCCGAGTATTGATTCATCTTTAAAGGACGTTAGAAATTGTATTGAAGTTATATTCGACTTTTATGTTGTTGGTGAAACTAGCGTTCAATGTTGTATTATTACTAAAAGGAAGAAAACTTGTATTATTTTGCAGACATGTACTTTATTACTTATTATTGGCATTGTTAAGATAATATTGATTATATGTAATGACAATGGAAAAGGTATTACAACGTATTAATATTTAAAATAATTCTATATTAGTAATACTGTAATATTAGCTTACTTAAGTTTTTAATATGTAGAGAATAATTAAGTTTCTCTAGTTGGAAGGACAATAACTCTATTGATGTGTCCATCAGTGCACTTGATGGCACCTTCAACTAATGTATATACAGAGAAGATTGAAAAGATGACAAGTAATGTGTCTCAAGAAACAAAAGAAACAAAGAGAATTAGAGAGATGACAAGTGAAAAGACTACCAATACTAAAAAGATTTGAGAGTTTATAAGTGTTGGACAAAAGAGTAAAGTGATTGTAAGGTAGATTAATGTAAAATAATTACAATAATATACTACCATTTGGTAGATTTGATACTGTATTAATTTTGAATACGACATTTTTTGTTAATACCGTAAGTATCAATAATATTGTATTTAATGCAAAAATTATTGTTCCATAAAAGTGCATATTTATAATATGTGTTTATTAAATAGATAAAGCGTGTACACGACATTTATTACAATTCTGGTACTAATGAGCTTTGATGCGATCATTATTGTTCAATACAATCATTATTGTTCAATACGATCATTATTGTTCAATACGATCATTATTGTTCAAGACGATCATTATTGTTCTACTAATTTATTAATATTGTTATGAAGTATAGAGATGTGCATATAAAATATATTTATATCGTATTGAACAATAATACAGTCGCCAACATAAGCATACTCTAGTGACATCTTGTACGACCTAGTAATCATGAGGTTACAAGTTCGATCCCCTTCACCTATGTATTATTTTCCGTTATGGAATACTATTACTACTAAGAAAACTTTTAATTAGGGAAAATGCATTTACAAAATTAATTAAATTGTATTGAATATAGGGAGGGGAAAATGGTATTTAAAAAAGATATGCAAATTTGAAAAATAAAAAGAGAAATTAGGATTGCAAAAAATTTAATTTTTACATACAAATACAAATATTTTGAGAAAGTGGTAGTGAATACAATTTTCCATCTATTAAATATATTTATATAATTTAAAATAAAATAAAATTTTTCATAATTCTTTATTCAATTAAAATTATACATTTATTATTATCCATTAATGTACAAAGAATTCATTAATTTCATAAAAGACAAAAATATAATTTATTATTATAAAAAAAAATCAATATTTCCTAAATATTTTATCCTCATACATCTTTTATTTTATTTAATTTTTTTTATAGGAAGCTCATACATCTTATTTAAGACCATTAATGTACAAAAAATTCATTAATTTCATAAAAGACTATGTTATATATATTACATTTGTAAGATTGAGACTGCTATAGGTACAGAGTATAATTCAACTAATAGTTCATTCAATTTAGATATTTTATGTTTTTCTTATATATTTGTGAGTATTTGGCCTATTTATATATCTTCGATTATACTTATAGAATATACCATCTGACTCTAAAATATTTGTATGTCAAGAAAATTTAAAAAAAAATTAATTATTGGATAAGCAACCTATGAATTGAATTCATAAATTTTAGTTTCTTTAAAACCTTTTTTACCACTAGAATATCAATGATTGGTTATATCATGTTGTGTTAGTATTGTTTGAGATACTTGCAAAATACATAGACAAAATAAATATTGTGAGATTCTCGTAAAAATATTAGAAAATGACAATTTTTTATCGGAAAGATGCTAAGTGCTAAACATCAAACATTATAAAAGGAGCATATATGACTTTGAGTACACTTTTAACTTTATGTACTAATTCTATTGGAATTCCCTTTCATATTTTATTGTTTGACAAGAAGAAAAATGGTACGAGTGATATAAATTAAGATTCAAATAGAATATTTTCTAGTTGGAGTTAGAGAAAGAAAATTATATGTGATGTAACAATTTTTATATAGTGAAGATCTACTTATCCATTTTATTAAAGTTTTTTCACACAAATTGTTATGTTCTTATTTTTATTCACCTTTAATTTATATGTCAAATTTAACTTAGAAATTAAATCAAATCATTTTTTTTTTTATTTGAAGAGGAGGACAAACAAACCTTAAATAGAAGACTCTATTCTCAAATAAAATGAAAGTCAAATATTAATTTTCTGGATTAAACCCATAACTGGAGTTAAAATTGTTTTATCACCAAATAAGATAACCAACGTTCGACCAAGCCATTTGGTGAATCAATTTGTTCATAAGCCTAGATAAATTATATGTTTTTTAAGCTTATAAAAACAAAAGAAAAAAAGGGATGTGATGAAACATAAATTTAAGGAAAATGGAACATGGAAGATTTCAAAAAAAAAAAAAGAACATGAAATATTGATTAGAGTAGGGTTGATAGGGTAAGGAAAAGGAAGAAGAGAGAAGAAAAGTAGTGAAAGTAAATATTGCATTTATTGCAAAGACTAAGATAGATAAGAGAGCAAAGTGAGTAGTTGGAAGTTTGTGTGCATTTGTGGACTCATTGAAGAGAAGTTTTGCAGATTCTCTCATGAAGAGAAACATTTGAAAACCATTTTTCAATTAAATTTATTACTGTATTTTTTTTCTTCTCTTTTTTTTCCTTCATTCTTTCATGAGTCTTAATTGACAGAAATTAAAATTCAATATCTCCAATTTCCAATGCACTCTATCTTATTTCTTTTTGTGTGTGCCATTCAAAATATATTAGGTATGGTCAAATCTTTACAGAATTGATTTTTTTTTTTTTTTTTTTTCAAAACATCTGCAAAATTGATTTCAATTTCATGTCTCTATTAAAAAAAAGAACAAAAAAAAAAACCCTTTGTATAACAAAGCTACTCAAGTCACCGAGGGAAAGGATCCATCTATGGAGATTAGAGAAGTTGTCTTATTGTTTTTTTTTTTTTTTTTTTTTGAAAGATAGAAGTTGTCTTATTGTTATTTAGTAATATTGGATGTCATAAAATGGTTAAATTACTAATTTAATTCATGTCTATTTAATCTCTTAACTTTATATAATGTTGTATAGATTCTAAATTCATCAATGGGGATTAGAGAAGTTGTCTTATTGTTATTAGTAATGATTGGATGTTACAAAACGGTTAAATTACTAATTTAATTAATGTCCATTTAATCTCTTAACTTTACATAATGTTTTATAGATTTTAATTAAATTCATCAATCGTGTATCTAATGAGTTGTTTTTTAAGTATAAAATTAAATGAGGGGACCAACAAACCCTACGTAGTACCATAGACGTTGGAGTCATAGGGGCCATGGCCCCCTAAAATTTTAAAATTTTCATTATACTACTATACAATTTGCATTTGAATTGTAAAATAGAAGATGTTTGGTACAAAATGAAAGGAAGAGAAAGGATGATGTTTTTCTTTTAATAAAAAAATAAATATTTAATATTTTTTTAATATATATTTTTTCCTTTGTTGATAAAATATCATTTTGATTATATTTATTTATTATTTAAATAAAATTCAAATCCAGATTTTGAAAAAATAGATAAAATAAAACAATTCGAACAATTAAATTTTTTTTAATTAATTTAATTGTTTAGAGTAATTATATCTCGAATTCATATAATTGTAGATTAGTTTTTTCCATGTAAGTTTTGATATTTAGATCATGTAATTTTATTTTCTTCTTTTGCTCATGCTTTATATTTATATTTATATAAATCCATTTACAATTGTTGACTGAATCAAAATATTTCTTGTTTTAGAATAATTATGAATCATCAATGCCTAATATCTCTCCCTTTCAAAAAAAAAAAAACCTAATATCTCTTACTTGATAAAAAAAGCCCAATAATTTTCTTAACATGTTATAACACAAACATATTCTGAAAATCATCATAGAATATGGAGAACCATCAAACCTTAATAGTTTTTTTTTTTTTTTTTTTATCACAGAAGTCTTAAAATAGTAATTCATCAAGAAGAAGAAAAGTAAAAAACAGACAAAAGAAAACATTTTGTTGAAAGTTCCCATTTGGCAAAAAGTATCTTAACTTTTCACAATGAGCAGTTGAATTATTTTTTTTAAGGCAATTAGACTAAACTTCAGACAAAAAATATGTAATAAATAAATTTTTTAAAAACAGCAACAATGAATGGTAATCGTTGTCTCAAAACAAAATATGATTTTCTTTTTCTTTTTCTTTTTAATTTTAATTTTTGAAAATGAAAATTAAAGGGTCTAAGATCTTTTGGGAGAAAGAGTGGAATTGAAGCAAAATTTGATTTAAAAATTTTTTTTTGGAAAAAGGTCTAAAGGCATAGTTTATTGTAGCCGATATTTTATTTATTTATTTATATTTATATTTTTTTTTGAGAAATTTTTATTCATTTATTTATATTCAAAATGCATTATTTATTTATTTAAAATGTATGGTTTTGTAAAGAGAACAAACTGACACCCCTTCGTTGGGTCGCGTGCACGTAAATGCCTAAGAATGGGAAGAAAAATAGTGTGGATCTTTTTATTATAATTATTTTTATTTATATGAATAATTATTTTAGAAAAGAAATAATAAGGCCTCGTTTGGTTTGCGTTTCAAATTCGGGAGTTTGAATTGGAATTCGGGAGTTTAGAAACCATTATTTGGTAAATGTAAAAAGTGTGAGATTTGATTCTGAAGGATTTGATTTCGAGGGATTTAATTCAGGGGTTTTGAACAAAGCGAATTCGGGGATTGGAATTCAAAGGTTTGAAAAATCTCTTTCTCGTATTTTTTCCTCTCTAGTATGAAATAAAAATAGAGCCATATTTCATCAAAATTCCAAAAAACTTTCATAAATGGAACCAATCAAATAAGCCTAGTTCAAAAAAAACAAACATATAGTGTTTATCGATTTATTTTTTAAAAAATCTATTTGAAGTTAATTGATTTTTCTTCTTTTTATATTTATCTTCTAATTTATTAGGTATATATTCATAATTTAAAAAAAATTCGAAAGCGGTTTTAAAAGGTGAAAATAGTTTTTTTTAAACATGCCTTTTTTTTTGTACCGTTTGAAAAAACAAACTTGTTAGAAAATAAATAATGGTAAATTATCTCTTTTTTATGTTCTTTCTTTATATGATCCAATATTTATATAAAAAAATGTTAACCATCATGGAGTGGCTTAATTGGTCAAAGAATATCTTTGGCTGGATAAGGTGACGAGTTCAATCCATAGTTGTTTTACCCTTAAACACAATTTTACTTTCCCACTTTCATGCTTTAGCTCAACTCGAATTCAAACTCACCTCGGTTTTATCCTTTGTGCGATATTCCAATCATCCCCAAAACGAACCATCGGTCAGCATTCCTTTTCCCTGCGAAGTGGGTATCTTCCCTGACGATCATTTTGCCCAAGGCACTAACCGTCTTCCACTCCTAAATTAACTTCTAGTTTTTAAACAAAACACCAAAACACAAGTTGAGCAATGTATCACACATCATGCTCCCAAACTCAAAATAAAATCCAATAGCATGTCAATATTTATATCAAACCACTGCAACTCTTCAAACACAAAGCTACTGTAACATTAACTTAACAATGTATCATCCACTTTTAAAGCATTAATCTTACATTACTTATCACATTAACCTTGCATTATTTATCACATTCCACCCATTATACACCATCAATTCATTTAACAATCCAACTTTGAAACTCTCGTTTGTTTGATAAATATTACCACTTAGCATCCACAAAACCCCCATCAATCCCACTATAATCTAATTTCCAGCACACGAAAAACTGACTTTAGAAAATACTACAAAAAGGTGCTTTAATGAAGAACACCTCACTTGTGGTTATGAAGACTTTATGTTGTGTTGCCCAAATCCAATTGTTCTCGTAACTTCTTTTCTCCATTGAGATCACCGACCCTTAAATTCCCAAATTTCTTCATTCAACCTCTCGATCCAACGTTAAACTCGACCTCAACTACCCTCGCGAAGCTTCGAACGTCGACCACCATGCCAATCGTCATTCTGACTAAAAACCATCGAATTTCATCCCTCCACTAGTGCTCGAGACTCCATCGTGTGATCCCCTTTCTTTCCTCACTCTTCTCGTTTCATTTTCCCTTTTGAATTTGTGGAACCGAAAGTAAAGGGGGGGGGGGGAGGGGGAAGGAACTACTTTACTAAGGATAATCGTGTGTCGATGTGATCTTAATCTTGAGTGGGTTGTGAACTCCTGCTTTATTAAAGCGTAAAGCGTCCTTTGATGTGCATGGCTGAGATCAGGCAAACAGCGTTGGGTCAATAAGCCTGCCACATTGGAGATTGTCGTAGTGAGTGGCAGGGAACGCAATATCACAAGAAGGAATTCATGCCTTCCCAAAATTTAAGGAAGATGTAGAGTTGTTCTCTTAAGAACTGATTCTGAGGCTTGGACAAATGAATTCCGCCTCTCATTGGCCCAATAGGACATTGATTTAGAGTATGACTATAAACACTTGTTCATTAGAGGAATCAGTGGCGCTTAAGGAGAAAAATGTAATCACATGGGTAGAACATATTTCTTGTCCCAGTTGTGAATTGCAAACAAACTCGTGAAGGATCATATGACAGATGACCAATTATATCCGTAGACATTAACTATTTCTATAGTGCGAAAGAGTTCAGCACATGCCTTTAGTGGAATAAGCCTGATGTTAACAAATAGGGATTGGATCCCGGGTCATTGTAGCTTTCAACCTATAGGTCCACCGGTCCCTATGCTAGCTCATATTTACTGGTACACTGTTTTATTAGAGAGTGAGTTTGAAGAGTTCAAATTCACATATTAATTATGTCAGACATAATTAATAGGAGCAAAAAGTTTAATTTATTAAACGTGCTAATTAATATATTGGATATATTAATTTAATAAATATTAATAAGGAGAAATTAATTAATTTGATAAATTAATTATAAATAATTATTGATTAATTATGTAATTTAGAGATCACAATAATTAATATGTTGGACATATTAATTGCTTTAATAATGATTGGATAATTATTAAAGAAGAGAATTAATATATTGGATATATCAATTAGATATTTATTTATTTATTTATAATATATTTGATATATTATGGAATTGAAATTTATTGGATAAATATCAATTAAAGTAAATAAATGATTATATAGATTTTTGAAAATTAAATAGGAAAAATCAAATAGGAAAAATGCATACTCATTTGTCCCACATTGAAAAGGTCTAAGTTGGAACCTACACCACTCTACTATAAATAGGAGGCCTTCGAGGCCTTTATTCTCATCCTACTCACTTTCAGAGTAACTTGTCTCATAAGTTGAAAAACCTCTCTGAAAGCTCTCTTCTCTAAAGGCTTCCAACCAAGCACTTAGTTGTAGCAAATAAGTCATAGCTTGGAAGAGCGGAGGAGGTCGTTCAAGTTTTTCCACGGGGAATAGTCGATCCTATTAAACATAAAGACCCGCTAGATTAGATCAGAGGCAACAGTCAATGTAAGTATTCTTTTTCAATAACATGTCAATCACCTAAGGTATTGCATTTAGATTAATTAGATTAATCAAAGATAACTAATTAGATTAATTATTGTGAAAATTTTTATTATTCACACGCTTTTGCTGCGCTAAATGCATGCTCCCACCCCATATTCCCAACAATCTATATATATCTAAGTCTTACACAAATGTTTTAGGGCCAGACGGTATGTTCCGTGAAATTAGTCAAGGGGCGCGAAATTTGGCCCGGACAGTCACAGATATAAAAAAAAAAAATTTATATAAAAAATGTTATTACACAATTCTTTTGTTTTCAGCATTCTTAGGGCATTAAATATTTTTTCATTTAATTAAACAATCTAAAAGATCATCTTTTTATATATATATAAAAAATTAAGTTTTGATACTTCAAAATCAAAATAGACTATAATTAAAATGTAATATTATTTTAAATATTTTATTAGCATTCTATTCTGGAATATCAATCTAGCAAACAAAACAAGAATTTGATTATAGTACTGGATTCGAGAGAATCAAGATTCTAAGAATCTGGATTCCAACCCGTAAACCAAACAAGGCCCAAAACTTCCATTGTTCAATTTGTTTGATTTTTTTTGTTTGTTTGTTTTTTTTTTTTCTGAATAAAATTTGAAACATTTAGAAAAACTATAAATAGAGTAAAATTTAGGGTATAAGCTTCGTTCAAATGTATACACGTATGGATGGAGTTGTTTTGGAGATTGAGAAGGAGAAAAATGAAAAATGAGGTTTGAATCACTAAGGGCATGTTTGGGTAGGGTGAGTTGGGAAAGGAAGGGATGGGAAGGGATGAGTAAGGAAGGGAAGTGAGAATAAGTTAATGTTTGGTGGGAAGGGAAGAAAATGAAAAATGATAATAAATAAATATTGGGTGGGATGGGATGGGAAGAGAAGTGATGCAATTTTTTTTATTTGATTTATTTTTAAAAATAGGTATTTAGTAATTTTTAATATAGTAATGAGAATTGAATATGTAATTTATTTATTGATGAAATATTATTTTAAAATTTATTATTTAAAT
>JBBMKA010068428.1:0-16196 GCA_037833695.1 Sechiopsis laciniata | reverse complement strand
ACACTAACATATAAATTAACTTTACGGAAGCATAATTTCATAAAAATTAAGCTTGCGATGATCATACATTATTGGACATTGGATCGGATCGGATCGAATCGATTGAAAACCGAACCAATTAAAAACCGATCCAATGGTTTTATGCTTTATTGGACATTGGATTGGATGAATTTTTTTAAAACCGAAGATGTCGGTTCGGTTGTCGGATTGGTACAAAACCGACAAAAACCGAACCGAAATCACCCCTAGTTGAAAGAGCCAACAATTCGAGAAAATTCTAATATAGTTGAAAGTTTTCTTCTTGGCTTACACATCAACCGCAACATTTCTTGATTTAGATCATCTCATTTCATCTTTTGTCAAAACTTTTTTTTTCATAATTAGTGATTGAGAATTTACTCAGTTTCTACCAGTTTTTTTTTCATAAATTGTAGTTAGAGTTTTTAATTCTATTAAGTTCATAATATTTCTTTGAACTAAAAAATTTCTCTCTTTTTTGGAATAGTTTTAATCTTATTTGTAAAATCAATTTTACATTTGAGTATACCTCTTGTCTATTTTGATTTGTAATTTCATATTAAAAAATTTAGGTCAAATCTTGTATTGAAATTTGACTTCGAAAGGTTGAAGAAGTGTTCAAGTATATTCTCGTCGAATTTGTAGCTGCACTTTGAGCTTATAATTGATGTGAACCAATGGACCCAACCTAATTTGAAAATATAGGGTTGGATTGAATTGAGTTGTTTCTCTAATTAGATTAGATTAGAAACTTGAACAACCTTAATTATTATCCTTAACCCAACCCAACTCATATACACTTGGGATTCCTTTTCAATCACGAACAATCTAACCGATCCCTTACACTAATTGAAGATGATATAGAAATATTAACATTCAGCTTCTAACAACCATCAAGGTGAGCAATTCACTTTCTATCGTCAGCCACCTATATACGCGAATGCGTTTTAGGGGACTCTGCATTAGACAAACAATGAGAGTTAATATTCCTATCAATCTCGTCTCAGAGCACCATAATCCAACTGTCTCTGATTTAAAAATTAAAAAAAAAAAAAAAACCCAACAAGATTCGAATCCGTAATCTCATGGTCATCGAATGTACGTTGATGCCGCTGAACTACTGTTCTCGTTGGCAAAGAAACCAACTGTCTTGACTCCCATGATATCTGTAAGAAAACAAATGTAGCAAAAAATAATCTCTCTTCTGATAGATAAGCATCGTGTATCACAAATTAACTATTTTTTATTTTATTTTTTTCGTAAATTTCTTATATGAATCTATTTCTAACAAAATAAAGCATAACAAAAAAAGTTATTAAATCATCTCAAATAATGTATTTGTTTTTTATTTTGTAAAAATGAAGCATGCTTAGTTATCTTAGAATAAGGCTAAAATGACAATTTTATTCTCTTTACATCGCAATATTTCAAACTTACCCAATTTTAAAGAATGTTTTTTTTTTTTTTTTTTGGAGCAATAAAGAATGTAATTGATCAAGTTAAAAATGTAAAAATAAAATTGTCATAAACCATATAGTAGTTCTGGGAGGGTTTGTACAATTTTCCCCTCGCAAAGTAAATAAAAATATTTTACATTAAAGTTAATATTTACTTACACAACTACAACTAGTTCAGTCTATAAATATATTATAAATTACATTTTAAACAATTATTTAAATTATAATCCATTTTCTAAATCTACTACCAAACACACACACACACACACATATATATATATATGAAAACATACCATATAACTTTGCTTTCAAAATTATGTTCTCATATTGCCTACCACCTCCTCATTGCTGTTTTTTAGAAAATGGCATAAACTACCTATAATCTATGAGTTTTATAATAATAAGTCTTAACTTTTAGTTTGATTAATTACTTCCTCAAATTTAAATTTTAATAAGTATTGCAATAATATCTACTTTGGAGTAATCAGTATAACTGGAATCTTTTGATACTTAAAATCTCTTTAGACGTCCGGACATTCTTAGATTATCATGTTTGTTTTGTAGTAATATTTTTACGGGTATTAAAAAACTATATTTATTTTATAAGTTTTATTCATAGAAATTTCTTAAATTGCCCTCATAACTTAATTTATACATTAATTTATATAATTAAAATCTATATAACGTATTTTTTTTATTAATTTAAATATTATATTTTAAAATAAATTTACCTAGTAAAAAATTAAAATTCGTTATTAGTTGAGCAAGCGAAAAATAATTTATTTGAAACATTTAACAAAAATCAATGTACTTTCAATTTTTGTTGAAAATAATAAAAATATTATTCAATATAATGCATATTATTTTAAAACAAAATGTAAAATATAAATATAATTAATTATGTATACTTAGTTGTTAATGTATAATAATTATATATTAAAAATAAATATATTATTATTTTTTAAGGTACAAACTACACACAAAATATAGAAAAAAATTTTATAAAAATATAAATTAAAAAAAAAAAAACCTATGAAGACAAAAATGTCATTCAAAGATACCCTCTACATGACCATCTTAAAAACTCATGTTGCAGAAGAGCATCGAAATGACTTTTAAATGAGCATCCTAATCTCAAGATGCTTGATATTTTTCCATTACTTCAAAATAAACGTGATAATTCAGATATCAATCTCATGGGAATCTTAGATTACCACGAAAGAAACGACCTTTAAGTTAAAATCAAGTAAGATAAGAGTAAAACTGTCCTTTGAAAAAAAATAATAATAATAAAAAAATCCCTTCTTCAACCTTCGTTTCGCTAATTTCACTCCACTTATCAAGTTATAACTTGAGGAGAGGATTTGATTCAATCTCAAAAACTCATCGGTTAAAATTAATTAAAAAATAAATTTTTTTTTTATATAAAAAACTAAACTAACCCAGAAGTAGAGGAAGAGAACATTTTCAATGTTCCTAAAGACAACTTCACCATTTCCTTATCTAACTCAATAGTGCAATAGCTTAATGTTGTGCAACTGTTCATGCTATTTTTTGTTTTTGATATCCGTGACTTTCTGAGCCAGTTTGTGCCCACCTCTACTAATGTCACAAGACATACCGTCTAACCTTACAACATATGGATGTCAAGAAAACTTGTAGAAAATTAATTTCTAGGTAGATGATCATCATGCATTGAACTTATAATCTCTTATGTACTCCAACGCCCTCTTGACCATTGGGTCATTCCATAATTGTTTATTTTTTATTTTTTAAAGTTGAATTATATACCTACCTAACATAAGAAGTCAATATTCACTTTTTTACATTCATGTGTTCAGACCAACTCACACACATCTCGACTATTCATATGAGATATTCTGTCTGACTCTATCATATTTAGATGTCAAGAAAATTATTTCTTTGACCTTAAATTCATTATCTCTTGGTTATTCTAGACATTCTTGACCACTAAATCACTCCATGATTGAGTTCACACTTCTTAAAATGAAAAAATAGAAAACTTTGTTTATGGCCAACACAACCACTCTACGAGACTATTTGTTTACCATATTTAAGAAGGATTTAAGTCATTTTGAGTAGTTAAAAACTAAGAGTTTTTTTTTTTTTTTTTTTTTAAATAAGGGTAACCACGCCTGTCCCTAGGCCCGGTACCGGGAGACAATGAAAGAGTAATGTCACAAATAGTTAAAAACTGTGAGTTGTAGTAAAAAACTCGTTTGAATGTGATTTTTGTGTTGAAGAGTTAGAGTCAAAATCTTGCTTGGATGTAAATTTAAAATGAGTAGTTATTTTTAGTAGTTAAAAAATGAATAATTAAAAATGAGTTGTTCTGATTGATTTGAAATAAATGATTAAAAATGAGTGGTTAAAAATGGTTGAATAATTATAAATGACTTACTAGAAATGAGAAATTATTTTTAAAAGTAAAAAGAATGAAGAGTTAGTAAAAACTCGTTTGAATGTAAGTTTTCAAGAAGGAATTAGTAAATCCTCCATCTAAATCCTCTTTATATACGGCAAACAAAGACCCCCTACTCGTACAAAGCCAGTTAGCTTTTGGTAGTATGGCCAAGTTAATGAGTAAAATGAGACTATATTTACTAACTAAATATAAACCAATAAATTACTCGATACTCTCAAGCCTTTCGAACGCCATGAAATTTCTAAATCTACTTATGATTAATTAGCTTCACCATTCTTAAAGTCATTCTAAATCTCTAATTACCACAGATTAATATTTTTTTACCTCTTATCATTTTTTGAGACATTTGAAAGAACATCAGAAACGCCCCTCCCAACTGACCTTTTTTTATCTGCCGAGTCGCCGGGCGACGCGTGTCATCAACCATTCCCCTTGTGTCAAGTATCCACATCAGCATTCTTAGGTTTCTTCTAGATGATTTGCCTGGTGGTTCTTCCCATTCATCACCACTGTAGCATCAAGGACCAGCTTTGCAAATTTCACACCAAAACTTTTACCTTTCCCCCCCTCCACAAAGATCCTCAGTTATCAAGTTTTGCTACCAACTCATAATGTTGCTTATCCTCTTTGGCAGCTAATTTCAGAAAGTTTGAAACTACTTAAGTCAGGTCAATAAAAATAACTTCAGTTTTCTCACATTTAACAGTTTCTACATCTTTTGGCTCCTTTTTTTCTGTACCTGCAGAGCCAGATGCCTCGGTCACTTCGAGTAGGTTTCTCCTTTCGTTCGGTACTGGATCGGTTGCAGCCTGTAAAACGTTGCTTTCCTTTCGAGCCCCCAGAAGAGCTTCTTTGCGCCTGTGCCTCCATCCACGAATGTGTTGATTTAATGCTTTTTTATTCGCAACGGTTACTACTTGACACAGTGCACAAGTCCACCTGTTCTTTTTCTTCACATCAAATGGTTGATTATCGATGATGGATGCCAATGGCATTTTGACCTTCAGGTTTTCTCTAGGATCGGGTTTCTCCTGCAGTCGCATTATCAATTTGCGCTTGTGCTTCTTGCCATGAAGGTGTTCATTAAAAGTCTTTTCGCTCGGCACGGTTACTTGACATCGTACACAGCTCCACTCCTTGGGATTTTTCTTCACACCAAATGGTTGGATTTCAACGGTGGATGCCAATGGCGTCTCGGCCTTCTGCTTTTCTCTAAATATGTTTGGATCGGATTTTTCCGGCAGCGGCTCAATCACCAACTCATTCTGTTGCATATCCACTTTGGTAGCTAACTTCAGAAAGTTTGGAACTGTTGCATTCAGTTTAAAACTACCTTCTGTTTTCTCACATTGAAGAGTTTCTCCAACTTTTGACTCCTTTTCTTCTGCACCTGCAGAGCCAGATGCCTCGGTGACTTTAAGTAGCTTTCTCCTTTTGTTCGGTACTGGGTCGGTTGCAGCCCGGGAAACATTGCTAAACATTCGAGCCCTCAGCTCTGCTTCCTTCCGCTTGTGTCTCTTGCCATAAAGGTGTTCACTATAATGCATTTCGGTCCACACGGTTAGTTGACACAGATCACAACTCCACTCTTCCTTGGGATTTTTCTTCCCACCTAATGGTTTAATACCAAAGGTGGATGCTGATAGCGTCTCAACCTTCTGCTTTTCTCTAACTACATACGGATTAGGGTTTTCGTGCGGCAGTTCAATCCCCAACTCATTCGGTTGCTTATCCTCTTTGGCAGCAAATTTCAAAAAGTTTGGAACTACTGGATTCTGGATAAAACCGCCTTCCGTTTTCACACATTGAAGAGTTTCTCCAACTTCTGACTCCTTTTCTTTTGCACCTACAGAGCCAGCCAATTCAGTGACTTTGAGTAGTAGCTTTCTAGTTTTCCTCGATAATCGCTTGGATGCAGCCTGGGAAACGTTTCGAGCCCTTAGCGATGGCGTCTTGACCTTCTGATTTTCTGTAAATACCTCTGGTTCGGGTGTTCCCTGCAGCATCATTCTCAAATTCATAAGGAATGAACACAAATCCTAATCCTGGTTGTCGTTATAAGTAGCATATCACTTTTAGGTGAATTCAAATGAATATTTTTGCAACATGACCTTAACAATATCAAGAATGGAATGAAAGAAAATAGAAAGACAGCTTCAAACACTCACGGTGCGCGCACACACACTTAAAAAAATACATATATTTTGTAGGTATAACCATCAAACTTAAGAGAGGTATGATTTGACAAAAATGAAGATATCAAGATCAGATTGTAAAACCATTTTTTTTGTATCCATGAATGTCCGGAACAGCTTAAGCACGCCTCAACTATTCTCACGAGGTATACCACATGACCCTACAATATTTGGATGTCAAGGAAATCCGTAGGAAATTAATTCCTAAGTAGGTGAGTCTTGTGTGTATAAATAATGTAAAGCAAGATTTAGAAAGGTAGATCTTATTTTGGAGGCTAAGTCCTAAGACTTAGAAAAGATGTTTCGGTGCTCTCGAATTCATCAGTTGGCTTGTCGTTTATCCTTTTTCTTCCCATCTTGTTATTTCTATTCAAGTTTGTGTTGATGCAAGTTCTCGATTATGAATATTCTATGAAATATTGAAGATTTATCATTATTTCCTTTCTATTATTTGTTTGGTATTGTTCTGTGAGTTGGTTGTAAGAAATTAGTATTTGATACCTTACACCATGCCTCATGGTACTTTTTTACCCTTTGTCTCGATTCCTCAAATGATGCTAGCAAAGCATGAAAACGATCACAATTCCCTTAAATCAAACCCCCTCTTATACCAAATTGATAGGACCCGAACTACAAATATATGGAAATATAAAGATAAAGTAAACACAAACTAACCAAGTAATTGATAGGCACTTGGAACCTTCCATTCTTCATAATACTTTTTTGCCCAAAATGACTTCACCTTATAATTGCTTAATTTCCTCTACCTAGCCTCTCTTATTTATGACCAAAATATACTAACTAACTCACAACTAATTGCTCTTATGCCCCCTAATAACAATTCTAATTCCTATCATACATACTTATAACAAATCATTTTTTTATTTCTTATTACAAATTTAGACTACCCGTCAATCACTTTTAACCTAATCATTTAGAAAATTAATTTCTTACACCAACCATGGTAGTTTTTTTTAAACCATTTTGATTGGGTTGAAGAGAATAAAATAGTGAGTATAGAGAAAATAAAAGTGGTTATAGGGAGAACAAAATTGGTTATGGAAAAAAAAGTAGTTATGGGTAGAATAAAAAAAGATTATAGACAAAATGATTCTTGGTGGCTCAGACAAAGAGAATCATCCTCTTCCCGTTCTCCCCATTTGACCTCTTTGCCCGAAACACCCCCTTAGTCAATCTAGAACCACATAGAAGCCCAAACAAGAACTAAATTAGTTACTAAAGAAAACCTAAATTAGCAAAAGTGCTTAAAGTGATTTTATTCAATAAAAAGTATTCTTTAAAGTCATCCCAAAAAAAGATAAAAAAGAATAAAAAATCATTTTGGGAGTTTCTTAAACTTAGAACCTGGGATTAGATTCTAATTAACTAGTCTGAAAAAAAAAAGCATTCTTTAAAGTCATCCCAAATCAAGTTTAAAACAAAGATAAAATGCCATTTTTGGGAGTCTCTTAAATTTAGTTCCGTACAAGTCTTTCTTCTGTAATTTTTAGATATCTGTGAGCAACTGACTATCTTGACACTGCAATTGAATTCCCAACCCTTATTTGACCAGTAGGTCAACCTTACTTCTAATAAATTATGTTCACAATGTGCCTTTTTGCATGAAAAGATTGTTATTATCTAACCCATTTTGAAAAGAGAAAAATCAAACTATTGGTGAGCACTAACCTTCAGATTTATTGAAAACAAATAGACTAAAACTGGAACTTGAAAAAATGTTGGGCCAAATGAAAGGAAAAAAAACCCTAAAACGCGGTATCACTATGCATGAAGAAAAATAAAGTACAAAGATGCAGAAAGACAAACTAGTACCATACCATGAGTTCACTTTTAACAGCATGCAATACTTGAGGCTCCTTTTTAACATCAGCTATTAAAGGCTGAACCCGGGGCGGCAGCAAAACAACACCAAACCCAATGGGGTTGGAACTTTTCAAATGTTCGATCTTCCACCAATCATTGAATGAATGCATTACCGATGGCGACAATGTCGTAGCAGGAGATGGCGACAGTGTCGTAGCAGGAGATGGCGACAGTGTCGTAGCAGGAGATGGCGACGGCATCGTAGCAGGAGATGGCGACGGCATCGTAGCAGGAGATGGCGACGGCATCATAGCAGGAGATGGCGACAGCATCGTAGCTGGAGATGGCGACGACATCGTAGCTGGAGATGGCGACGACATCGTAGCTGGAGATGGCGACGACATCGTAGCTGGAGATGGCGACGACATCGTAGCTGGAGATGGCGACGGCATCGTAGCTGGAGATGGCGACAGTGTCGTAGCTGGAGATGGCGACAGTGTCATAGCTGGAGATGGCGACAGTGTCGTAGCTAGAGATGGCAACAATGTCGTAGCTGGAGATGGCGGCAGTGTCGTAGCTGGAGATGGCAACAGTGTGGTGTTGAACGGTGTCGTGTTGGATAGTGTCTGTCTGAAAGGTGTCACGCTCAATGACGAAGGCTTTGCACTAAACACCGAAGGCGTTTCGCTTAAGAGGGAAGTCGTTGAGTTAAAAGGCTTCTCGCTGAAGAGTGAAGGTGTCGCACTGAACGTCGAATGTGTCGTCGCGCTGCACGGCGTAGGCGTTGCGCTGAACGGCATAGGTGCCGCACTGAACAACGAAGGCGTTGCGCTGAACGACGTAGGCGACGCGCTGAACGGCGTTGGCATCGTGCTGAACGGCAAAGGCGCCGCTCTGAACGACCTTCCCTCTTGGTTATGCTCAAGAAAAGAATAGCTCGTCGACTCCACAACTCTTGGAGCTGGAGACAGGGATGACGATGTTGCTTGCGCTGCGCTCAAGCGCGGCTGAGCAACTCCCCAAGCAAGAGATGGGGACGGCGTTGTGCTTGACGGCCCTGCCCATCGATTCTGGTCACGAAAAGAATAGCTAGTCGAGTGCGCAACTCCTCTAATTTCCATCTCTCGTTCAAACAACATCAATTTTTTTCTTGCTTCTTCTTTCAAAAATCGCTCCCTTTCAATCTCCATCAACAATTTCTCTTCTCTCAATCGCATCAACTCCATCTCGCAATGCATTGCCTCGTTGGTATCGAACGAACTTCTCATTGTTCTGATGTTTGTGTTTAGTTTTAGAGAGGCATCTGTTGAATCCATTAAGAAATTTCTTAGAGCAAGAATCCATCAAGAAACTGAAAATTCATGTAAAATAAAACTAGGAAAACGAAGAGAAATCACAGATTATCAACATTGTGTATATATAGCGCAATAGTTCAAATCGAAAAAACCTTTTGGATAATCTATTTGGTTACGGAGAAAACGCAGAGATAGTGGAAATCGTGCAGATTTGTATCTCTCACAGCTTCTTCTTCCATAACCGTAAAAGAAAACAAAGTAACATCGCATCTGATCGGCAAAACTAGTCTCATTCTTCGCATCGACCCTATATTTGAACTTCCTTCCAAGTTTCAATTTCACATTACAATCAAATTTATCATCAAAAAAGCCAAAAACAAGCAAGAGTTCCAACTCCAAGAAATAGTCATTCACTAATGCAATCATAAAAAAGATGAAGCAAAATTCAAAACGGAGATTCAAGCTCCTGTTCGTACAAGTCCAATTGATTTAAACACAAAAAGAACTATAAAAACAGAAATACGAAGATGCAAACAACACAAACCTGGAAATCCTTGCTTAGATAAATAATGAAATTCCGGCGGCCGAGGAGAATCAGACCTCGGAGGCGGCGGCGGCGATGGTCGGAGATCGCCGGCACGGAACTTGAACTCCATCGTGCGATCACAAAAACGTGAAGAGGGTATAGAATGGTTTCGTGGATTGTAGGACAAAAGTAAAAAAGACGAAAAGAAAGGGCAGAAAAACGGTCAATCTTTATCTTATCTAATTTTACGTCTTATCTTATTTTATTATCTTAAAGTGTGGCTTAAAGTGAGAATTATTTTTAAACGATTTTGTCTCTATATATAAATATATTTTCTCATTTTCAAAAAAAAAAAAGAAAGAAACCACGGTATTTGAAATAAATGCAATTTACTACATTTTGAAATAAATGCAACCCATCATTGGATGTCCATGTGCATTTAAGAAAAAAAAAAACCACTACTCACGTATATATTTATTACTAAATTTCCCACGTACATTTAAGAAGCTTTCAAAGTTTTTTAATATATTATTGAAAATTTAAACACCATTTTGATATTATATATCCATTTTATTAAAAAAAAAAATACTATATGTATTTGATTAGAAATGAGAAAGGTTTTTTCTAATTAATTATTGATTCTCTTTCTCCCACTCATTCACTTTTTTTTATTAAGTATTTAGTTAATGATCATTTAATTACTTTTAGAGTTGGAAGTTCTAAAGGTAAGAATATCAAGAGATTTGTAATATTTTCATTTATTTTCTACTATTATAAAAGGTTATGGTTTCTAAATCTTTGAAGTTCGAGGTTCTTTGTCTCATCCTTAATTTTCATTTTTCTTTCACTTTCTCAATGCTTTCTCAATTATTTTATTTGATCTTCATTTTCATTTTTTCTCTCAACTGTTTTATTATTTTTTAATGATGTAATTGATGGATGATCATATATTGTTAGCAATCTTAACGCGCGCGAGTAGCAGGTAAATATATTTTGTTATAATGCAAGTTCATTATCATACTTTGTAAGATGAGTACAAGAAAAAAAAAACAATATATAACTTTTCATTCTTACAATTATTTATTATTATTGTTGTTATTATTTTATCATAGGATTTTATGATTATTTTTTTATATACATCTTGATAGATTGTGATGTGCATATTTAAATTTTACATATTCAACTTTTCTTAGTTCAATTATATTGTTCTTCTTCAATTGTAGGTTATATATGAATGTAGGAAGATTAAAAGAGGTTAAACAATAAAGAATAATTATATAATATATTAAATATAATATTAAAATAAACTTGAACTTAATCAAAAAAACATATTTGTGTTTACCTTCATATAAAAATATGTATCATGCTCAACCTTCGTTTTATTGCACATCTCTAAGTCTTATCTTAAATTACAAATGATCAATAGTGTAACATAAAAATAAATTAAATTAAGTAAACCAACAAAGGGAAATTAAAAAAAGAACCGAACTAATATAAGACAAAACAACAATATATAAAAATTCTCAAAAAAAAAAAAAACAATATATAATAGAAGAAGAATAAAGTTAAAGAGATAAGAAAAATTAGCAGAATATATATAGTGGTGGGAGATGAAAGTTACTCAACTTTTTAAATTCAACATTTAATAAAATGAATGAAAAACATAAATTTAATTTTTAAATTATGAAAAGGAATTTAATTTTTAAACTATAGAAAGGAGAGTTATCATTTTTTTTCAAATTCTAATATTAATGGTGTAATAGGTTTCATTTAATATTTGAAACATAAAACATATTAGAAAAAACTTTAAACACAATAAGGAGTGGGTGTTAATAGGTTTAATTTAATATTTTAAATGTATTAAAGAAATATTAAAAGAGAAAATTTAAAAAGCACATTACAAATACAATGGTCAACAAATACAAAAACAAATCTCAAATTACATTTTTTTTAATTAGAGATTTGTAATATTTTCATTTATTTTCTATTATTATAAAAGGTTATGATTTCTAAATCTTTGAAGTTGAGGTTCTTTGTCTCATCCTTAATCTTCATTTTTCTTTCACTTTCTCAATGTTCTCTCAATTATTTTAATGTTTCATCTTATTTTCATTTTTTCTCTCAACTATTTTATTATTTTTTAATAATCTTATATTGTTAGCAATCTTAACGCGTACTAGGGAGAGGAAAATATATTTGTTATAATGCAAGTTCATTAATATACTTTTTAAGATGAAAAAACAATGTAAATTTTCATTCATATAATTAATTATTATTGTCGTTATTATTTTGTCATTGGATTTTATAATTGTTTTTTATATACATCTTGAAAGATTGTGATGTGCATATTTTAAATTTTCATATTCAACTTTTCTTAGTTCAATTATATTTGTTCTTCGTCAAATTGTAGTTTAAAAAAAAACTTATTTAAAATATATTTTAGACTTAATTATGACTATTTTTGGAAAAATTGTATTTTCCAAATGATAATTTGTAGTCTCATTTTTTTTTAATTCTTTCCTAAGTTATTGTTTCTTCTATATTTATTTTTTTTAAGAAACCACCCATACAAATAATAATGTTTATATATTCTCAAAAAAAGAAAAAAAAATACTAATAATGTTTATGTTTTCTTTATAACTTTTTATTATTAAACTAAAATCAATTAAATGATAAATGTTAGAATTTGAACAGTTATGTCTGTTTATTTTTATAACTTAAATTTAAAAATAAATGAGTTCTTTAATTTTAAATATTTGTATACTTTTTATATTTATTTATGAATTAGTACATGTGTTTACTGTTTATATATTGTTTAAATGAATATCTACATTATTTGAGATTTGAATCTTTCAATCCTCCTAAATTTTTTTTTATTCATTTGTGTTTTAGATACTAAAATAGGTGTTTTATACATTAATATTATTCTTTCATATTATTTTAACTAATAAAAATTTGACAACAAAAATATTATCTGAACAACCTATATTTTTATGATCAAGAAATTTTAATATAACTCTCCATAATTAAAAATAAATAATTAGTGTAAAATGATTTCACACGTGCAACGCACGTTATTTTTTTCTAGTGATATTAAATTGGGGGAAAAGTCATAATACAACCGAAATAGAAACTATATACTCCATTTATTATTATTTTCTTAAATTATTATTTTATTATTTATTTATTTATTTATTAAAGAATAGTTAGCATAGATGGGCAGTTTTAAGAAAATATTTACATTTATGGTCAAAATATTTTATTAGCATTCATATTTTCATGTTTTTATTTAAATAACATATTTGTAACTACGAAAGTTTTAGTTTTTTTAAAAAGTTTCCAAAAACCCTTATTTCTTACTTTAGTGAGGCGATTTATGGTGGTTTACATTTTTATTTTTCAAAATTATAAGTTATTTAACTTTTAAAAAAGTTTCCAAAAATATTATTTGCCCACTTTGGTGGAGGTCACTTAGGATGTGTTTAGGGCAAGAGAAATGGTAATGATTAAGGGGAATGGTAACGAGGAAGAGAATGGTTATGAGAGAAATGGTTATTTGTGTTTGAGGTGAAGATAATGATTATGGAGAGAATGATTATTTGTATTTGAGATAAATGTAATGATTATGGAAAAAATAAAATAATGAATATGATATGAATAAAAAATAGTAATGTGATGTATGAAAAGTTGTTGGAGATAGAATAAAAAGTAGCTAGGAGAATAATGAAAAATGTGAATTTTGAAAAATGTGATTATGAGAGGAATGATTCTGGTGGCCCAAACATGAGGAATCATCCTCATTCTCATTTTCCCCCTTATTCTTGGTGGTCCAAACACCCCTTAGAGTGTGTTTGGAGCAAGCAGAATGATAATGATTAAGGGAGAATGGTAATAAGGAGGAGAATAGAAAGGAGAATGATTATGGGGAGAATGGTTATTTGTGTTTGGGGTGAACATAATAATTATGAAAAGAATGATTATTTGTATTTGAGGTAAAGGTAATGATTATGGAAAAAATAAAATAATGAATATGATGTGAGTAAAAAATAATAATGTGATGTATGAAAAGTTGTTAGAGAAAGAATAAAAAGTAGTTAAGGGAATAATAAAAAAAGGTTATTTTTGGAAAACTTGATTATGAGGGAATGATTTTCGGTGACCAAAACGCGGAGAATTATCCTCATTCTCATTCTCTCCTTATTCTTGGTGGCTCAAACACTCCCTTATTGTGGTTAGATTTTTTTAAAACATACAATCCACCAATTTCCTTTTTCTATGAACAATCTTCATCCGATTTCATTTTTCTCGTTTATTTTGTTTTCAAGTTTTTTGAATTATTAGATTTTTTTTTAAGAATTTCGTATATTGTGCCTTTGATTTCCTAACATAAAAAGTTTTAAAGTTTTGTTAAATTGATACGATTTATTTCGTGTTCGAAATCCTTATTTTTCATTGAAAAAACAAGTGTGTCGCCTTTTTCACGTTTTTTTTATGAGTAATTCATTTGAAGTATTACTATTATATTTATTAGGTATTGAATAGATATGTATTTTTGGTCCATATTTATTTAGTGTGTAAATTTAAAGTGTATTGAAGATTTTGTGTACTATATTAAAATTGTATAATTTAAATTAGATTCGTGTATATAAACTATATTGCAAATATTAATGTATTAGTTCATATTTTGTTTTGTTTTTTTTTTTCTTTGAGAAGTAATCTCATAATAATACCGATTTAATATGTTGTATTACATTATATTTATGTTGCTTCAATCTTATCCCACCATGTTTTTAATACGGTTTTAATAATAGTCAATTGTCTGATACATAACCCTAACAATTTAGTGGTATAAATACAATTGCATACCTTTGTTTATAAGTCTTAACTTTGAATACATTTGTTAAATAATACATATAGATTTCAAACAACAGTTAGAAAGTCTAATCGATGATAGTTGAAAATAAAATGTTATACGCATCTTATTTTTTTCTAATCGATGATAGGTATTGAGCAATACAATATTGTATCTATTAATAAAAATATCCCGAAACAATCCTCAAATTAAAATACCCACATACAATGCAAAATATATGCACATGTTGTGTTCGTCATTCCTGAAATAAATTTCCATTCCAAAATGCCGCATGTGGTTTTTTATTTTTGTCTTGTCGTTAGTATTGTTCCATAATTCTCTTATGTCTGAAAATTGACCGAAAACCAGTGTCGTTATCTAGTTCCTCCGATGGCCATCCTCAAATTTAAATCCTCAAAATTTCAAATAATATTAATTAAATAATATGTATTACATAAATACGTCTTCAAACAACACAATTAGACTGTCCAATATAAAGTATTTAATATAACTCGAAGTGCTACAACCTGAAATAAAACCAACAATAATATTTCAACCAATTTATTGTTAGAACAAAAACAATTACCATAGTTCATACAATACTTTTATCAATTGAATAAATATGTTGAATACACAAAAACAATACTTTGGTTCAACTCTCCAAATACATGCAACAAATAAAGGTCTCAAAACATAATGAATAACATCAACAATACATCGAACACACGTACAATACCTGATAACTCTCAAATAGAGAGTTATTTAGTCCTCTTTTAGGGTGTGTTTATGGAAGAAATCATGCACTATTATCACACTTTGATGCTAGAATCACCTTAAGATAGAGAGTTATACTTAAAATGCATTTCATGTAGAATATGAGGCTAGGATCAGAAATATTGAAAAATGAAGAGTTTTTGTGCTAAGAAGTGAATGCTTGTAGCATTTGCGTTAGCATTTCAAGAATCCTTGTTCTCACTAAGTGCTTGTTATCATTTCAGGGTTTTTTAATGCTATGAGCTTTGAATCAAACGTGGATCAGAGGAAAGATCTTAAAAGAAAATATGCATGGTGAAGCTTTGTAATGCCTTCAGCATTGGAAAAGGCCAGATTGCGGATGTGTGCAGCATTCGGCCGACCGAGAATAACAGTTTTTCTGCAAAAATCAGAATTTCTACGCAGATGTCAGATGGAACAGGGGTAGCAGACGAGTTTGTCCCCTCGGACACATGTCAAAATGACCTATTTTGATGGGGAATCATGTGCTTTTCATATTTTAATCTTGACCATTGATCATATAATACCTAGAGCTTTAAATAGGGTGTTGAAATTGAGAACCCTAGCAGCCACCATTTTAGAGCTTTGTCTTTTCAATTCCCTCTTTTCTTTTGGGGAGTTTTCTCCATTTTTCTCTCTAGCAAATAGCATGTTTTAATTAATAGCATGTTTCGATTGACTATCCATTCATGTTTGCTTTTCACTTCATCTCGGAAGAGAAAGGGATTAGAAATCTACTACTCATGTCCATTAGTTTCATGTTCAAGAACTCTTGCTTGTTAAGAGGGAGTCTAGGAATAGTCACCTCG
>JBBMKA010068398.1:0-16204 GCA_037833695.1 Sechiopsis laciniata | reverse complement strand
CAAACCCTACAATGATAAAAAATACTTAGCGAGAATGTGGATTCTTGGAAATGCTATCGCGAATGCCGCAGACATTGTCTTTTCGGCACAAAAACTCTAAATTTTCCAAACTTTCTAATCCTTGCCTCATATCTAACATGCATTGTATTTTATGTATAATTCTCTGTTAAAAGGTTGTTCTATGAATCAAAGTGTGATAATAATGCATGATTTCTTCAATAAATACACCATAAAAGAGGACTAAATAATTCTCTAATTGAGAGTTATCACAAACTAAACCATATTTTTGTTGATATAGACAATGAGCAACAAATTACTGACCACAAATATAATGATGGGGTTTGGTGAATAGGCCATTTCGATAATTTGTAAATTGAAAATATTTGGAATAACAATTGAGATGAAGGTAGGATTTAAATCCTTAGTTATGGACACACGCTAAACTATTGTTCTTGTTAGCATATTTATTTTTTTTAATAGTTTGAATATTAAAATTTTAAAATGTTCATTATTTCTTTGCTGATTATGAGTGGTAGATGATAAATTTGAAAAATGCCTAAACCTCCTCATTTTCTATTAATTTTCCATAAATATATATATAAAATATAAGATGCCGTAACAAATCCTAATTATATCTAAAGTATATCTTAACATCTCAAACAACATTTATTCCTAACATTTTTGAAAATTAATTTTACGTAAAAACTAAACTAAACACTATATCAATATATTAAAATTTAAAATTAGTTTAATTATCATTTTAGTCAACCTTACATTATGTAACTAACAACATGAATTAAAAGGAATTATTATTGAAATATAAAAGTAAAAGTATTCAATTTTAAAACATACTAACTAAATTGAAACTAGATCCTAAATTTAAGAACTAAAAATGTCTTTTTTCAAAAAAATCAATTGATTCAAACTTGAAGGATTTAACATAATTAGTTTTGAAACCTCAAAGACTCAAATAGACACAAAATTAGGTTTTTAAAAAAATGGAGAAATGGTCGCTTGGGCTTCAAAGACGAAGAACAATAAAAAAAAAAAGTTCCAAAACCCGCAAAGAACGCAGCTCCATTAATTATTTCTCTCTTAATTTCCATTTCTTTTTTCGCCTTTCCCATTTTCATGGTGGTTGGTTTTTTTGTTGAGAGGTTTAATAATTTCCCAAGCAAAACATTAACAAAACTATTGTTATTATTGTTATTGCATGGTAAGGGTATTTCCAGTTGCTCGTCGCCTTGCCCAATATGACGGGCTCAATTTTACGGGTGAAGGGTTCGGAAACGTGCAGAGGTTACGGGCGGTCGGTGGTGGTGTCGGTATCACCGAAAGCACCATGGCGGCAATGACGACGGTGGCGTGTCGGGTGAAAACCCCGAGATCGCCAGGTATCTTCTACGGGGCGAATCCGCTTGACGATTCGTTTACCGCATTGATATTGGATGTTGTTCTTGTTATTTTCATCATTCATTTGCTTCATTTCCTCCTCAGACCTCTCCATCAGCCTAAAGTCATCTCACAAATTATAGTAAGATTCCTTTTTGGATTGTGTTTGGTAATTATTTAGACCGAATTTGATAATGAGTTAAAGAATGTTTATTTATTATCTTTTTAATTTTTCAGTTTCTGAAAATGTAGATTAAAACTAGAAGTATTGACAAAAATAAGAAAATTCATCAGCGAAAGTAATATTTATTAGCTCAACTTTTATAAAAAAAAAAAAAAATTATTAATTTATATTATAATTTTTTATTGTTTTTTTTACCTACTTTTGCTCATGTTTTAAAAAAAATTATGTCGTGTTTTGAAAAAAAAGATTTTACTAACAAAAGAAAATTTAATTTTACATTTAATAGACTAAGTACATTCATATTAACGACACTTATTTTTTAATGTTTTTTTTCAATAGGGTGGTTTTATTGTTGGTCCATCCGTTCTAGGCCACAGCCAGAATTTCAAACACCACATGTTTCCCGAAGACGTGGATTTCTTATTAAGAAACATCGGCCTAATAGGTTTCATGTACTTCCTCTTCATGTCGGGAGTAAAAACAGATCTAACTCTAACAAAAAAGGCAGGCAAAAAAGAAATTTTCATAGCATCATTTAGCGTAATCATTCCATTGATCTTCAACATCTCATTCGCCTTACTCATCCGCAAATCAATGGACAAATCCCTCGCAAAATTCTCCTCCATTGGCGCCGTCACGTCCTCCCTAGCCATCACTGCCTTTCCCGTGATCCACCCGATCCTCCACGAGCTCAACCTTTTAAGCTCAGAGGTCGGGCGGATGTCGATGTCAATATCGATAATCAGTGACGCGGTAGGCATTAACGTGCTCGTGGCGTTCGAGGCCGCGATACAAGGGGAAGTGGATTGGAGGAATGCAATGTGGTATTTGATTTCTTTGGTGTGTTTGGTTGGGTTTATAGTGGTGTTTGTTAGGAGAGTAATGCGTTGGATTGTGAGGAAAACCCCGGAAGGGCAACCGGTTGAGCAGGGTTTTATAGTGGCGATTTTGATAGGAGTTTTGGTAATGGGCTTTTTAACGGACATGTTTGGGATTGCAATTCTTAATGGGCCGCTTTGGTTGGGTATGGCGATTCCTGATGGGCCGCCGTTAGGGTCCACGTTAGTGGAACGGACGGAGACGATAATTTCGGAGCTTTTGGTTCCGTTTGCGTTTGCGTTTGTTGGGCTTTATACGGACGTTTATCAAATGGTTAACGCCGGTTGGACGAATTTGGCGCCGTTATTTTTTTTGGCGGTAGCCGGTCATTTTTTTAAATTTGGTGCTACTTTGTTGGCGTCGATTTTTTTTCAAATGCCGTTTAGAGATAGTTTGGCCGTTACGTTGATCACGTGCTTGAGAGGCCAGGTGGAAATCATCCTTCTCCTCCATTGGATGGATAAAAAGGTACTTTCATTTTACTATTATTATTTTAATATATATGTGTGATTGTCTTAGTCAATTTGTGTATTGACTAAGTCACGAGACATAAGCCAATCCCAGAATATTTTGGTTGTCAACAAAATTCGTAGGATATTAATATTGAATCCATTGTCTTTTAATTTTCTAAAACTCTTTTGATTACTAAATCGTTTTATTTCATTTTTTGTTTTAAATTTAGCAACTTTTTCTTTTTTTGATATATGTGAGGGTTGTTGATTCTATTTTGTCTCATATTGAAAAGGAGCAGAGGTCTTACCACATGATTATATGATTGATGAAACTCATTTATATAATAGTGAGCGTCAGAGCAGTTATGAGGCCATAAACTCTTCTAGTATTGCAATAAATCGCTTATTACTTCATCAAATTCATTAGTTGTTTGATTGCAACATTTAAAAAGTTCAAATTTATAATAAAGTTTAATTTCATAAAACACAGATAATAGAAGTCCCAGAGTTCACAATGATGGTGCTACTGACCACAGTAGTAACCGCAACATTAACTCCACTTATAAGCCTTTTATACGATCCCACAAGGCCATACATGGTCAACAAAAGGAGAACCATCCAACACTTAGCCCAAGGCACAAAGCTACGCATTCTCCTCTGCATTGAAGACAAAGAGAACGTAGCCGCGCTCGTGAACTTGCTCGACCTCTCGAACCCGACCACGTCCAGCCCCTTTTCCATTTACGCCCTCCATCTCATCGAGCTTGTGGGCCGAGCCGCCCCTGTCTTCATCGACCACAAGAAGTGCAATACTCCTTCTAAGTACACCGCCTCCGACTCCATCCATAATGCCCTTCGACTGTACGAGGAGGCCCGAGGCGAGCTCGTAAAGCTGCATACCTATACTGCTGTGGCGCCTAAACGCTCCATGAACCAGGATATTTGTGAGCTTGCTTTGATCAAGAAGACTAATCTTATCATCCTCCCTTATAGCAGGTAATAATGCTATAGCAATTTAGTTACTTATTAACGTTACTTAAATAATAAGTTTATTTTATGAGCTTTTAGAATTATATTAATTAGGCAGATCTTTAAAATTTTCAATTTTTTTGTCAGATAGGTTTCAGTTCTCTATTTATATATCTTTAAACTTTTTCTTAAAAAAAAAAAAAAGATCGTTCAACAGTTTTTTTAATAATTGATCCTTCCATTAACAGTGATATATTTTAGGTTTAAATGTCATTTTAATTTTTATACTCATTTTCAATTTCTAAAATTTAAAAGTTTAATTTAGTCTTTTTATTTTTCAAAAAATTTAAAATTGGTTGTAGGTTTTTCTTTATTTTTTATCTTACAAAAACTACGGCTCATAAGATTTTTTTTCCCTTTTTTAATTAAATATTAAAAAATGTTCATATTTTATTCCTTTTTATATTAAAATTATTAATATTGTTGAATCAATTTTAATTTAAATTAATTTAAATATCATAAAATCTCATTTAAAGTTTTTTTTTAATAAAAAAACTACATGAACTAATATTTGAGATTTGAAAGTTTTAAATATCAAAATGGTTTAAATTGACTTAATAGTCAAAAGGGTCTCGAGAAAAAATAATAATAATAATAATAATAATAATTCATGGTAGAATCGTCTCAAGAATTAATTTCTTTGACAACCAAAGGTTATGAGGGTTAATGGTTCTCGAAGTGTTTGTTTGTCATATTTAAGGAAGATTTAGATTGATGATTAACTAACACTTCCTTGAAAAATTACATTCAAACGAGTTTTCTAAACAATTCTTCATTTTTATTACTCAAAATAACTACTCATTTCTAATCATTCATTTATAACTATTCAAAATAACTCTCATTTCTAATAATTCATTTTTCATTCCTCAAAGTAATATATTTTTAACCATTCATTTCTAATCACTCTTTTTTTACTACTCAAAATAACTACGCATATTAAATTCACATTCAAACAAGTTATTGTTTTTAACTCCTCTACATAAAAGGCACATCCCACAAGTATTTGACTACAATTCTCGATTTCTAACTTTTCAAAATAACTCCTCAAACCAACTTCTCAATCAAAACTTGATACAAACAGCTCGAGAGTATTAGATAGTGGACATGCACGTAAATTAACCCGTATATTAAAAAAAGTATTAAGATGAAATAAATATTGAAATATATAGATGAAAATGATATTTTAATTAAAATATATATATATATATATATATATATATATATATACACACACATCAAGAACCTATTTTAACAAAATGGCAATTGAGATTTTGTATTGATATTTGTAGGAGAACAGTGGCAGTTGATTCGGGAGTAGTGAGATTGCACTCAGTAAACAACAGCGTATTAGAACACGCGCCATGTTCAGTAGGAATCCTAGTAGACAAGAGCAATCTCCACAGCCCCATGGTAGGCCAATCCTTTTGGAACTCAGCTCCACATTTCATAGTCCTATTTCTAGGCGGACCCGACGCTCGAGAAGCGCTCACGTACGCCGACAGAATTGTCGGTAACTTGGACGTCTACCTGTCGGTGGTTCGGTTCCTTTCCCACAACTCGAGGGGTGACAGCGAGCTCGAGAAGAAGTTGGACGACGGGGTCGTGACGTGGTTCTGGGTCAAGAACGAGGCGAATGAGAGGGTGGCTTATAGGGAAGTGGTTGTGAGGAATGGGGCCGAGACGATCGCGGCCCTTCAGTCGATGAGCGAAGATTCTTACGAGCTCGTCATTGTGGGGAGAAAGCAAGGGATTAACCCTGTGTTGCTTGAGGGGTTGTCGAATTGGAGTGACGATAACGAGCTTGGGATTATCGGAGACTACGTCGCGTCCGAGGATTTTACTGCTGCTGAATCTGTGTTGGTTGTGCAGCAGCAGGTTTTGAGAGGCCAAGCTCCTATTTCCTCTGCTTTTTGTTCAAAGATTCTTAGGTTTTGATATTCAGTAGAAATTGTGTAAACTATGAAAATTTATTTCCTTAGATTAGGCTCTAGTATGTATGTAAAAATTAAAATATTATGGACACTACGATTTTGTTGTAGTGGTATTAACCTACCACCTAAACTTTGTTGATATATATTATCATTTTTTTTTTAAATTTTCGAGTTCAACGATATAAAAGTGGAAAGATTTGAACATTCGTATAGTTAAGTTAGTTGATATAAACCTCAGGTAATCATAGGGTTAATCATATATGGAAATTTAAATAAAGTGCACTAGAGGATCTTAGATTTGATCATTATTTAAAAAAAGAGAGTAAAATGCTCAAGTGCCAATGGAAGCAAATATGTTTATAGTAATAATTACTATTGTTGAAGTAATACTCAGACCAGAATATCATCCAAAATAATAACTCAAGCATAAATGTGTGCTTATAAATGAAGAGATCATGATTCTAATTCTCATACACTTAGATTGTTGTTGAACTCGAAAAAAACAAAGTATTTAGAGTTGCAATTAATCAAAGAGTTAATTTGTTTGGTAAGGAGAACTTACATTTATGTTAGGGGTGGATTTAGAAAATAAAGAGTTGAGTTGTGTCTTTAATTAAGTTGAGTCGGAGAATTCCCGTCCCTTGGACGTGGCACCGGAATATTTCGAAGGGTATTCTAGTATAAGCATTTTCCTGTGGCCTCGAACCAGGGATCTCATAAACCTATGGCCTCTATATTACTTATGGACCACCCCAACTTACCCTTAAATATTTGGAAATTTTTCATGTATAATAAAATAATTCGTGTATAGCAAAAAATTGGAGCAGGCTTAATAAAAAGACGAAAAAGGTCATGCACGCCAAACTCGTAGGAAATTAATTTCTAAGTAAGTAGAAACTATAAATTAAACTCATTACCTTAAGCACCCTAAGACCCTATTTCACCACTTGAGCCATTCTTCACATACAATTTTTAATTAGTATCACGTACAATCTTTAATCAATTTGATCATGTCTTCACTTAGTGCAACAAATAATTTTCAATGAAAAGTTGGTGTAGTAAAGAATTGAAATATGAAAAAAAAAACGCTCAAAATTCTATTATTGATGAAATATTTATAAAAAAAAAGTGCTATAACTAAAATAAAAAAACAAAAGGTCGGAGCAAATTCCCTAAATAATTGTATTGGGCCGGGGTGAAGGGCCCATAATCAAGCAACTCTTTTGGACTGGGTTAAATATTGGAGGCCCATTAGCAATTTTGCTTTCTAGGGCTCTATCTTGTTTTCGCCGAGTCTTCTTCTTCTTCCTGCACATACGATTTACGAAGAACCAGATTCGGGTCCATTGCTTCGTGATTCTCTGTAAGACGAAGGCGGTGAACTTGAGCCATCATGTTATCGGGAGATATTCCGCCTAACCAGACCATATACATTAAGAATATCAACGAGAAGGTCAAGAAAGAAGGTGACTCACTTCGCTAAACCCTTTTGTAAATGATTTTTTCTTCTGTTTGATGTGTAGATTGCTTATAGAATTTGATCTGATCTGCGGCACATTTTATTGTTTTGATTTCGCCTTTAGCTTTTGAAATTCTCGGAACTGTTCATATTTGTCAGTGTGACGTATGGCGTTTTTTTGTTGTTGTTACAGTTTTAAGTATTTCTGATGATTCCATACAGTAATTACTTCATAATGTAGATGTTTTATAATTGGAATTTGGGTTTTAGGATGAATAACGGACCTGATTGCTTGAAATTTTAGTTTGGATTTGGAGCAGTTGCTTGCTAATTCACCATTTCTGTAGCATTTTGGATTTTGTTTACTGACAGTTGAATAACCATTAGAATTTTGTTTTTTGTTTTTTATTATTTTTTTTACCTCTGTGAGTGTATGGGCTTACGTGCACTTTGACTGTTTTAACGGAACATACAACCTGACCCTAAATGTTAAACCCGTTGGAAATGAAGATCGTTGGCCACCATTGATTGAATCTATCACCTCTTACGTACTTGTGATACTCTTGAAAATTAAGCTTGTTTCCTTTCCCTTTCTTTTTAGCCAAATTCCTAAAGACTTTGAAACTATTTTTTAGTTTCAAACATGGCTTGTTTTGTAGTATTTGTAGGCCTAAATTTCATAAATAAAAATGGTTTTCAAACGGTTTTTTTTTTTTTTTTTTTGAAACAAGGGTATCACACCCGTCCCTAGGCCAGACATCGGAGACATAGAAGGAGTAATGTCATAGGTGAGTCTCAAACTTGGAATCTTGAGAGGAGCATACCCTCAAAACCCAAGTCTTGAACCACTACCCTCAAACTGGTTTTCCAACAGGGTTTTAATGTTCAATTATCAAATTTTTTGACAATGCTACATCATATGTGGAGTGGGGATATAATTCTATGGCTTGTTAGTGTTTGGATTTGATGGTATACTAATTTTCTCTTGTTTAGCAGAATTGAAGAGATCCCTTTATGCTTTGTTTTCTCAATATGGAAGGATCCTTGATGTTGTTGCCTTGAAGACACCGAGGCTTCGAGGGCAAGCATGGGTTGCATTTAGTGAAGTGACTGCAGCTAGCAATGCGGTCCGGCAGATGCAAAATTTCCCATTCTATGATAAACCTATGGTTAGTTTCTAGCTGATCACATTTTATGAACTTTCTTTTCATAGTTTTTTTCGGACTTTCATCTATGGACTGTTCTAGTGCGCTTCGAAGTTCTTTGGGTAGCTGTGGCCTGTGATAGTTTTGTTGTCAACGGAATTGTATGTGCTTGTGCTTTGCATGCCCTAAATTATGTCTGGACTGTATCTTATTGAATATGTGGGCTTGGTATATTGGTTATATGCCTTTGTTGATCATTTTGAGATGTCTCTTTGTAACTCCTGTCTATTTACTTTTCTTTTGTCAAGTATGCAACCATACTTATGATCTAATGGTCAAGAGTGCCTTGGGAAAATAAGAGGATGAGTTTAATTCATGGTGACCACTTAGTAATTAATTTCCTATGTAATTATTTGACAACCAAATATTGTAGGGTCAGTCAGGTGGTAGTTTCATGAGAATATTTGATGTGCGCATAAGTTGACTCAAATACTCATAGTCATGGATATAAACGAAATTATGTTATGGTTAAAATGTTGTTGACTCTTGATCTTTGATATTGAGAGTAAACTATACAAAGGGATTTTTCTCCTTTTTCTAACAATTAAAGATGTAACCATGATTCTATTAGGATTTAGGAAGAAAGTAGTATTGTATTACTATCTTTTTTTGAAATTTAGTTATTTTTTTTACCATCATGGGTTAGTCAGTCTAGTGGTCTATAAATGCCTTGTGAAACATGAAATACTCAGAGAAAATGAGTTCTAAGATTATTACCTACTTAGAAATTAATTCCTGGGATCAAAGGGTTGTTTTATGAGATAAGTCGAGGTGCTCATAAGTTGTTTGATTCAGACACTAATGAATTCAAACAAATTAGTTATTTTCTGTTTCATCTTGATTTTTTTGTACCATCTTGTTGCTCATTCATACATAATTTTGATATTGAATATATAGATGACTTTTTGTGCCTAGCTCAAAAATATGAAATGACTTTATATTATTTTTACAGCGAATTCAATATGCCAAAACCAAATCGGATTGTGTTGCTCAAGCTGATGGAAGCTTTGTGCCAAGGGAGAAGAAAAAGAAGCAAGAGGAAAAAGGTGATTGTAACTTTATAAGTACTCTTTATAAACATTTCCTTGAGCTTCGTTGGTGGACGTAATCTTAAACCTGATGCATAGACAGTTATAATCTCACTATGAAAAACATATGGGTTGAAGCTGGTTGGACATTACCTGACATTTTCTACTTCCACTTTTTCTAAAAGATCATAAGGTTTTTAAACTGGTATATCTTTCTCATTATATCATGTTTTAATTTGCTTATTCAGCTGATAGAAAGCGGCGCACTGAAGAAGCACACCCGTCCGCAATGCCCAATGGAAAAGCTGCTGAGAATGGAGATTCAAATGTAAGTTTCATTTTACTCTTATTGTATTTTGTTGTGATGTAAAGTGCTCATTTATCTTCTTCGTATGAGCTGTACCGTATTAATCGTTCTCTAGAACCGGTCCCAAGCAGGAGTTGTTATGTGCCCCATAGATCAGGCCATGCTATTATTTATTTTCTTAACTACGTCTACTTTTGCTAAGAAAAGCCCCCGTCCTTTGTGTTGCAGGCCACTTTCCGTCATGCAAATCCAAGCGCTCCAGAAGCTACTCCAAACAACATCCTATTTATCGAGAATTTGCCTCATGAAACTTCTAGTATGATGTTGCAAGTCCTCTTTCAACAATATCCCGGATTCAGGGAAGTCCGGATGATTGAAGCGAAGCCGGGTATTGCTTTTGTTGAGTTTGAAGATGATGTTCAATCCTCTATGGCAATGCAGGCTCTTCAAGGCTTTAAAATTGACCCCCAACACCCCATGGCTATCTCTTTTGCAAAGAAGTAACTCAAACCTTTGTTCTACTGTTAGTTTTATGTAACGTGCAGCGGGTTTATGTTAATGTTGATACGAGTTGGGACTTCTTATGTAAAGTTCAGATATCCTTCCTCTTCTTCCAAGGATTACAGAGAATGAAAGAAAGAAAACATTGGGAAGGCAGTTCACTGATTTTAAAGAGGAGGATATCAAACCAAGCGACTCAATGAGCAAAAAAATTGGGTAGAAAAGGAAGCAAAAAGATTATCAATGACTTTTTTCAGTGTGTTCATGTATTAGTAGTAGAAAACTAGCCTTTTAAAATAACAGGGAGCTGAAATTTAGGAGACAATGTTGATTATATATATTTTTGTATGAATCTTTCATCTGTTGCTAATCATTTCTGTCAAAGTCGCAGGGGCAGTGCTGCTTGGTTGGTGTAATTTCTTCATCTGGTCGATTGTGATCTAAGATTTGACCCAAATTTAGTTTGAATGCAGCTATTGCTTTTTTTTTTTTTTTTTTTATTTATTTTTAATTTTAAAATTATCATTTATTAAAGAGTAATACTTATCTAAGGGTGAGTAAGTATTTTGTTTAAAATTACATGTTTTTACTTTTGAAAAAAAAAATTGTTTTGATTGATGGAAAGAGAAGTGTTAAAGTTGAAAGAGAAATATATAAAAGTAAAAATACTTATCCAAGTATTGCTCTTTATTAAATGTTTGGTTATGTTGATATCTTATTTCATAGTGATCAGTGTTACATCAGTTGCTGTCTGCTGCATCTCAGATTGTCTCTTTCTGGCCATCTCCATTCAGATACTTAAACCAGCCTCGCCGGTGAGTTTTGTTTTGTTTTATTATTTATAAATTTTTTGTCATTTTCTGGTCCTGCATATTCTCATGAAATTGTTGAAAAATAGGTATGTTATGGATACATATGAATATTAATTAGGTGAAAAATTATGGTCGTTTTTTTGTCTTGGGGGCTGTTTGGACGGGGTTTGACCCATTTCTGATACAAATCATCTATGACTAATTTGTAAACATCTCCTACCTCTCCCTGGTATAGAGACATGCG
Organism: Sechiopsis laciniata; assembly: GCA_037833695.1. Classification (NCBI taxonomy): domain Eukaryota; kingdom Viridiplantae; phylum Streptophyta; class Magnoliopsida; order Cucurbitales; family Cucurbitaceae; genus Sechiopsis; species Sechiopsis laciniata. The sequence continues at coordinate 4,781 of JBBMKA010068398.1, read as the reverse complement.
TGGTTATTCTGGATATAGTAAAGTAAAGGTCTAATTTCTCAATTTAAAAAATCAATAAAAAGAAGAAAAATATTCTACCCATTTTTTCTGACTGACACAACCATTAACTTCTTTTTATCTTAACAAATGCTTTCTAACTTCTCAACTTTTCATAACCATTCCTAACTAATTCATAATCTCTCTATTTAAACCAGTCTTTCCGATACAATTATTTTTAACTTCTCTGGCCAAACGAGTACTTCTTATCTCTTATAATCCTTCGTATACATTCATAATTTCTCTCTGAAAATGCTCCTTGCAACTCGTATGTTTTTTTTTTTTAGTGAGATAGCTCTCATACACCTTGTTTGGTTGCAAACCCATCACAATTTCAAAAATTTATGATTTTTTTTTCGTCTTGTTATTTGTACAAGACGATTACGACAGTGAATGGATAAAGTTTAGGTTTGGAAGAAATGTTCATCTCTACCCAATTTAATTTTTAGGAGTATTTAACACACTTTGGAAATTGTGAAAATGAATTAGATTTTAGGGAATCTTTGACTATGGTTGAGTTTGTGGTCTATGACCAAAATCAATCTAAATTCGACATGTTTGCTCTATTTTTGTAGCTCAACAAATTAAGGCGGCATATATTCCTCTATGAAAAGGTTAGAGATTTAAATTTATACTTATGCAAACCAATTATAAAAATTTAGCTGTTTCAAACTTTTATTTGATAATCTATTATATATGAATACCAATAATCTATAGGCCAACAAAATTAATCAATTTATCTTTTATAACTGCTTATATCAATTTATACTAAGCATATTCTCTTACAAACTAGAAGCTCGACTTTATCATTTCGAATCAAAATGTTATGTTTGGATTTTACGCAAGAATTTGTTTATATCAAAAAGAACAAAAAAATAAAAAAATTTGTCATATTAAAGGACAAATAAGGATAATGGTCAATAATTCAACTGGTCTAATCTTTTGTTTGTTTGCAATGATCATGATGAAAATCTTTGTAAATAAAACATCATATTTTAAGGTAGTCAATAAATTAATGAAGATCGATGTACCTGTATGACTCAAAATTCAAGCCACATTTAATATATCTTTTTTATAAAATTGAATAGTTAAAAGAAATCTTAACTTTTTTTTCGTAGTTTGTCTATTTTCTATTTTTCGCATCCTTCGGTTTGGCGTTGGGTTCTAGAAAGCACGACGTCATAAATCCCATCCTCACGTTTTTTTCCAAACAAGCAATTTGTAATGGTTGAATTATTGTTAATATTTATAGGATCCGTTTGGATGGAAAGTTCTAAAAATGAGGAGTAATAATGATCATGAAAAGTTTTGAGCGGCAATAAAGAGTTTGGTGTGTATAAATTTATGTTTGGATGGAGGGATTGAGTGGTTATAAATTTATGTTTAGATAGATGAGTTATCAGTAGTGACCCTAATTATTGTAATGTAGAAACAGAGGTATGAGTAATTACGATGAAAAAGTCTTGTTTTGATAGATGAGTTTGAGTAGTGTAGAAAATTTCCATTTAGATTCAGAAATTATGAGTAGTTCTATTGTTGTTGGTTAAGGGTTTGGGATATGTTTCATCTAAATTTTGGGTTGAGCTAAACTCTATTCAAATTCTCACACACTCTCTATTGAAATAGACCCTTGTAAATTTTGGGGGAGAATCTTATCTAATAATGTTATCCATTTCAATCTTGAACTTTTACAAATACACCAATTTATTTCTAGGTTAGATTTCGTTTGAAAACGTTGTTTTACTCTTATTCAAACTCATAATTTTAAAGCTAAAGTGAATATAATCCAATTGATATATTGATGTATTAATATAACTAGGAGATATATGATTTGTGTCTATTACTTCTTATTATACTAAAAAAATCTTAGTAATTATAATTCAAAAAATCGTATATATATAAAGTTCTCACGCAAGTATAAACTCTTTAGAAATTAATTTTTGAAAATTGTAAAGATTAAAATCAAAGGTACCTTGAAATCTAGGAATTAAAATTAGATGTTTAAAAGGTCTTTTATTATTATTATTATTATTAGAACAAACTTCAAAATTCTAGGACCAAAATTGTATATTAATAAAATAATAATAATAAAGACCAATTAAAATTTTCTAGATGATAAAACAACCAAAATACCAAAAAAACAAAACTCCTCTTTCTCTAAACATGAGCAAGAAAGCCAATAAGAGCCAAACTCTTCTTTCTTCAAACATGAGCAAGAAAGTCCAGAAAAACAGAGCATTAATGCATATTTAATAATTAAAAGATCTTCAGTTGAGTCTCCCACCTTCAAATTATTATAATCTAAAAAAAAAAACATGAGCAAGAAGGAAAGAAATTGAAACACCATTTTAAAAAAACCCAGATCAGTCAAAGCTAAGAATGTTGACCAAAACACAGTCAACAATCTCCCTTTGGACGAACAATCCTGGTTGTCTTCTTTTTTTTAACTCTCGTCTTTTTCACCATTTCTCTCCACAATTCTCTCTCTTTCTTCTTCTTCTTCTTCTCTAATGGCTTCCTCTTCCGGAAGCTTAGACACCTCTGCAAATTCACTCCCTTCTTTCACTTTCTCCACTCATCCTTTTACCACCACTTCCTCCGCCGCCCACGGTGGTCACCGGAGCTCCGGCACCGGAGTTCCTAAGTTCAAATCCCTCCCTCCTCCTTCTCTCCCTCTCTCTCCTCCTCCTGGCTTGAATCCGGCTCAGCTTCTTGATTCCCCTGTTTTTCTCAATGCTCCTCATGTATGATTTCATTTTCTTCTTGGGTTTTTGATTTTATCATATATGATTAAATTGATGTTTGGTGAATTGGATTGAGTATTAATCTTTTCAACCAACTCAATATTTTGGTTTCTACTCAATTTAACTGTTTGTATTAGAGTAACTAACTAAACCCAACTCATATGTTTTCCAACTGAGTAATACTTTTCTCATGTATGATTTCATTTTCTTTATGGGTTTTAGATTTTATCTATACATTAGATTGATGTTGGTTGAGGTATAGGTAGTTTAGGTTGGATTGGGTTAGAATCATTTGTTGGACTATCCAAAATTTTAGATGGATGAATTCATCTAACTCAATCCAATCCAATTCATATATTTTATTTTGTTGAGCTGGATTAGATTGTCAATTTATGTTAATCTTATAATTACTTTTTAAACATTGGTTCATACCTTGTGAATCTATTAAAACAAAAAACTATATGGTACTAAATTCAAACTACTATTAGTACATGCTCTGTATAAAATTAACCCACAATTGTCAACCTAAAAATGAATCGATTCAAACAGTTATAACTCAAGCTAAATCTTATTTAAAACATATATAACTCATCTTAACTCTTCCGATTTCGACTATCGATTTTTTTTTTTTTTTTTGTGAATTTAGGCTCTGCCGTCGCCGACCACCGGGAGTTTCCCATTACAGTCGTTGAATTGGAAGAACAATTCTGGGTATGAACAGAGCATCAAAGATGAGAACAAATACCTGTCCAATTTCTCATTTGAAGCTGAATTGTACAAGCAGCTAACATCTTACCATCCTTCATCAACCATAGATCCAACGGTAAGTAAGATCAAAACAGAGCAATCTGTTTTTATTTAAACTGTCCATTTCAATGAATCCCAGATTGTTGTTTTGAATTCAGATTGAAGGATGGAGTTTTCAAGAACAGAAAGAGGATGAATTTTCATTGGAAAAGAAGACGGAATTCGGATCGATACCGAGCAGCGGAGAGTGGGAGTCGGCAAATCGGAGGTTCGAAGATGGGTATAACTGGAGAAAATACGGCCAAAAACAGGTGAAAGGAAGTGAGAATCCAAGAAGCTATTACAAATGCACATTCCCAAATTGCCCAACTAAGAAAAAAGTAGAAAGATCATTAGATGGGCAGATCACAGAGATTGTTTACAAAGGCAGCCATAACCATCGGAAGCCAAAATCAACGAGAAGATCGTCGTTGTCGTCGTCGTCGTCGATTGGCTCTTCCCACCCCACCGCCGAGCACGTCGCAACGCCGGAGAATTCGTCGGTCTCAATCGAGTCCGACGACTTCGATCGAAGCTCAAATAAAACCAAATCTGGAGGACGTGATTTTGAAGAGGATGAACCAGTGGCTAAGAGATGGTGAGTGGATATAAATTTCATGCTCTGTTTTTGTATTTTTTGGGAAAAGGGTCGAGTTTTAATTTGTTTAGTAGGTTTCTTAAATTGTCTAAAATTATCCTTAAAATAGTTTTAAATTTCAATATATTATAAGAAGAGTTTATTTGAGACGAATCTAGATCCAAGATTTACCCATCTCCTTTTGAAAAAATTATATTCAAACGACAATTTTTATTACAAAAAATAATTCAATCATTTTTAATTATTTATTTATAAATATTCATTTCTAATCATTTAAAATAACTCATTTTTAATTAATTATATTTAATCGTCATTTTTTTAACTATTTAAAATAACTATTCATTTTAAATTTACACCAAAATAAGTTTTTGATTCTAACTCTTCTAGAAAGAAACCACGTATGAACAAGCTTTTTACTATAATTCTCAATTTTTAACTATTAAAAAATAACTCCTCATCAAAATCTCCTCCAAACACTTTCTAAAGTAATTATTTTAGTTTTTACCGGAATTCAAATTTTAGAAACAAAATAAGTGTAAAAGTAAATTAAAAAATACGTAAAATATATAAAAACTAAAAGTGAAAGTTATTGAAATGTTAGGATTAAAAATGTTGAA